>JACEFZ010013954.1:305000-524742 GCA_014155875.1 Cepaea nemoralis | reverse complement strand
TTCCTGTCTTTCCCTTTTACATTACTTACAAATAACTTTATAATACACCAAAGCCTTTTATTTTATTCACATCATTGGTTTATTTATTTTCTTTAATCTTCTTACATGTAAAACTGATTTTATATAGCCTTGCTTGAATTAGCAGCTCCTGTTGTCAATATTATATATTAGCTAAAATACAGAGTTCAGTATGAAAGATTACATGACAAGTTGAACCTGATACACAAACAGTATGTATCATGTCTCTTGCCTTGTGTATAAGACTTAAACATTACAGCAACCAGAGTGTACCGGGACGGCAACAAGGATAACATTTCTACAAGTTTAAAAAGGACCCATTTTACATGCCGAGGCGTATTAGGTATATGGTGCTAGCCCCAATTTGTATAGACCAATCAGAACTCGATGTGTGGTATGGTCAATACTATGCTGGTCACCTTTATTTCCCATGACATTTCCTGGTACGTTTTAAATAAACAGGATGACCTGGGTGTCAGGGTCTTAAACCTGGCTCGTTATACCTAACACATGTGAGACAAGTACAAGTACAACATGATTGGACTTGACACACAACGACACTAAGTTCAATGGATTTATTTACAAGTCACATGCAATACGATCTAGTTTGGCATGTGATGATCATTACAATACATATGCAATACATTAATACACTTACAGACAACCCACAGCTTTACAGTCTATCTCACAAGATATACAAGCATTCGACTTTCGGGCACAGAACTACACAAAGCCTTTCTCTACCCACACGTCCTGTCCTGTCCGAGTACCCAAGCGGTCTGTCTGTTTCTCGCACAGCGCTTTCCCTCTGTGGATTGGCTTCACGAGGACTGCGTGCGTCTTGCTTTGTCCTTGCCTGACCGCTGGCTATCACGTCAGCCAGCAACTCGCGGGCAGGTAACTAGTACTCGCCTGGCGGGCGTAACGATGTTACTGCATCCCGGTTGGGGACTATTCGCCTGGCGGGCGTAACGATGTTCCTGCATCTCGGTTGGAGACATTCGAGATTCTGACACGCTCCCCCGGGGCTTATTCATGAAAGATCTTATATTTCATGTATAATCTATATATATACAGGGTTAATATTTTAACCATGTCAGAATCGACCTTTCTGTTGTTATGTAAGGCATAGAAATACATAAGAATACATATATTGGCATAGAAATACATAAGAAATGCAAGTTGTATGTTTAAGACATGTGGTGTTCAATCTTTACCACTTTCCAAGTTTCATCCTCTCGATGGATGATCACCTGAGTTGCAATATTGACCCAGTCAGATCGGTAGCACCAGCTTCCAAAGCAACTACCTCGCAACCTCTTAAAAAAAATAATAATATGCTTTTTGTAACAAAAAACATCAGGTAAGACTGTAATACGTCTTTTTTATAAGCCGTATTCAACGCTCGAGCTCCGACCTCATTTGGCCGGGAGCTCTTCCGTCGGTCTACAACGTCGGTAACCCTATACCATGCCCAGTTGATGATTTCTTGGAGTGTTGACAATCTGGCAACACAATGGCTATTTATATACAACACATATTCGAATACATTTCAAATTACCGCCCTTAGTGTAATCATGTAACCACAATTAAATGAAAGGGACATAATTTCAAAAACTATCAAATCTAATCTATTACAATTATTCTTCTATGTCTCAGCGTCATAGCTTGATGCTTTTCCATACTAGCGAAAAAATGTCGATAGTGTGAATAAGTTAATCAAGATATGATTCTAAGATTACACTAGTTGAAAAAATATTAATACACAATTCGTGTATTCGAAATTGGTGTTTCATAATTCTTTTAGAAGCGTCATAACTTTTTAAGGTTTTGTTTATCGTCTGCTACTTTTGGTCTAAATTTACAAATTATCCGGAAGTACACACGAACAGCTGATGTTGTTGAAAATTCTATAACACACTTGTTCCGGTCTGATGTAGGAATTCGGAATGTGAAACTGTTCTGATAGTTCATGTGTTCGTTGTTTCACTGGAAAACTTCTGGATTTCGATTGACTGCAGTGGTGTAAATGTCAAAGTTCAGTTCACTCTTTCAGTCACGGATTAAAATATCACTGGATATGTTCCACTCGCAGATACCACTGATAAATTGGATATTTCGCTTGAGGTAAGTTCAGAGCGAATGTGGCACTGTTCTTGTTTCGTAATATGTACAATTAATATTGTTCGCTTTCTACCACACGCTACACAATTATTCAAGACAATTACTACATTAATAATAAAATAAGAAAAATATATATAGTGGGAATGAACCCTATCACATCTCATAATAGACGTACACAGCTTTTGTGGAAAAAAACTTCACTGATGGCTGTGTTGGTCTGAGTGTTTTCTAACACACTGCACTCAGACATTAGTGCTTACTGGGTCGTTCGGACAACGGGACAAAAGATCAGCAATCGTGTTGGTTCTGCCAGCGATATGTCGAACTTCAAAGCTGTAATCTTGAAGCAAAAGAGACCAGCGCGCTATCATCTGGTTGGTAGGTACCCTGAAGTAATAAATTTTAATGGGCTGTTGTCGGACTCTACAATAAAATGACGTCCCAGGAGGAATCTGGACAATTTAGTTATACCCACCACTAGAGCAAGGGCTTCCAATTGTGGTGTCGACCAAGCGCGTTCTCTTGGTTTCAATTTTCTAGAGACGTAGTATACAGGATGTAGAATGTTGTCATGTTCCTGTAACAGAACTGCCCCAATCGCCACGGAGCTCGCGTCTGTGCGTAATCTGAAAGGAATATGTAAATTTGGCAATTTGAGAATGGGATTCTTTAAACTATTCTCAGAAAAATAAGATAACACTTTCTGGAATGCAAATTTTAGGCATTCATTGTTTACAATCTTCTCAGGTTGGTTTTTCGTTAGTAGGTTAGTGAATTTTTCTGTCAGTTCAGCAAAATCTGGTATGAACTGCCTATAATAATTTAATAGTCCTAACACACTTCTGACTTGCTTCTTCGTAGTCGGAAGTGAGAGTTTCAGTATTTTGGACACGATGTTATCGTCTGTCGTGACAAAGCCATTAGATATTTTATACCCCAAGAAGGAGATTTCTTGATAGGCTATGTCTACTTTTGTAGGCTTCACCGTCAGTCCGTGCTGTCTGATCCGTTCAAATGTCTGGTGTAATGTCTTTATGTGGTCTGTCATCGTCTTTGTGTGAACACAAATGTCGTCCATGTAACAGATAATGTTTGGTATGTCTACTAGTAAAAGTCGTGTCATACGTACGAATGTCGCTGGGGCATTGACCAGCCCAAATGGAAGTTTGCACCATTCGTACAGTCCCCAAGGTGTGGCAAATGCTATCAGATGTCTGCTCTGCTCGTGTACCGTTATCTGCCAATAACCTTTCGTCATATCTACCTTCGTAAAGAATCTAGAGTCTGTCAGTTCTGTCAGTAGATCTTCGGAGTTGGTCATTGGTTCTAGATCTAGAAGTGTTATTTTATTTAATTTTCGGTAATCTACACAGAGTCTTATCGTGTTGTCTTTTTTGCGTACCATGACCATTGGAGATGAAAAATGTGATTGGGATCGTCTAATGATGTTGTTTTTCTCTAAACTAATGATTTCCTGATGTAAATTTTCTTTGTAATGCAATGGAATGGTGTAAGGTCTGCATTTTATGGGTGAGTTTGAAGTGAGCGTGATGTGGTGTTGTACTAATTCTGTCTGTCCTGGGTTGTTGGAGAAGATGGTGTTGTACTGTTGTATGAGATGTTTGCAGCTGTCTGTTTCTGCTTGAGTTAAGTTTGGGTTTATTTTGATTTCTTTCAAGCAGTTTGTCGTGTCTAATGCAGGTGTTGGAATTTCGTCACTATCTTCGTCATCTTCGTGGTCTATTATCACTGTACAGGCTGTCGTATCGTCTTGTTCGTTGTCTCTGTTGTAATATGGTCTTAGCATATTGATGTGGAATATTTTATGTTTGTCTTTTATTTGAATCTCGTAGTCTACTGCTGAAATCTGTCTTATTACTTTAAATGGTCCTTGCCAAGAGTCAGTCAATAAGTGTCGGTCACTAGGTAAGAGAAGAAGTACGTCCTGTCCAGGTGTCAACGTTATTGTCCTGTTACCTTTGTCAGCATATTGTCTATATGTAGCACCAGATAATTTTAGTGCTTCTTTTGCAATTGTACAAGATTTGATGATTCTTTCATGCAATGATGTAACATATACGTATGATGATATGGGTTTAAGCAAAGGAGTGGCTTCAGTTAACATTGACTGATAGATACTCAATGGGCCACGTGGTTTGGCACCATAGATAAGTTCAAAAGGAGAGAATCCAGTACTAGAATGTGGCACTTCGCGATAAGCAAAAAGTATAGCAGGCAAATATATGTCCCAGTTGTTGGGATGTTCTTGCGTGACTTTAGCAAGCATATGCTTTAAATCACCGTTAAACTTTTCTATGATTCCCGTTGAGTGAGGGTGGTATGGTGAATTAAAACATTGTTTCACTCCTAACATTTTAGTGAAAGCTTGAGTAGATGCGGCAATGAACTGGCTTCCCCTATCTGATAGGATAGTGTCTGGAAATCCTATTCGTGAAAATATATGGAAGAAGACTTCCATTATATCATTGGCAGTTATGTTCTTTAACGGAATCACTTCAGGCCAGCAGCTACATAAATCAATTATGGTAATAATATATTTATTCCCTCTGGTTGTTATTTGATTAAGAGGGCCCACTATGTCGACAGATATTTTCTCAAAAGGTCGACTGGCTAAGTCAGTAATTTGTAATTTTGCCTGTGGGTGTTTACCCTTTTTCACTAGTTTTTGGCAGATATCACAATTTCTGCAATATTGCTTAATGTCATTGCAGAATCTGGGCCAATAAAACTGTGTTAATAATCTTGATCTGGTCTTAGAGTATGCCATATGCCCTGCAAGAGGTATATCATGGGCAAGATGTAAGGCTTGCTTACGGTATTCACTTGGCAAAACAGTTTGCTCTGTGGTGCTGTCACCTCTGGTATAGTACCTGGTGAGGATGTCATTTTTCAAAGCAAAATGCCATCTTGCATTTTTAGTAACCTTTGGCTTTTGGCCGATCAGATTAAAATATTTTGACAATGAAGGATCAGCCTTTTGGGCTGTTACAAAATTCTCCTTCATGGTTTTAGGAGGTAGTATCACTGGGCTAAGCATTTCTATAGCCTCAGTTTGATTAATTTCATCTTGCACTCTAGCAGTAGATCTAGTTACTGCGTTCACACATTCAATGATGTCAGATGGTGATGAAACATTTTGATCAATGATTTCATGAGATCTTAGTGCTACATTAGCTACCATACATTCATTTGGTGATACAACAGTTTCAATGATGACATGTGATGGTGATGATGTTATGTTCTCATCAATGCGAACAGATGTAATATCATGAGGCATATCATTCACCTCTGGTAAATTTCCAATGATAATATCACACACAGGGTTAGTTAATGCAGCGCATTTTACTTTCCCAGTGAGAAAAGGTGTCTGAATATATGCCCATGCTAATGGGTACTTTTCAATATTTCCAGAGAATGTTCTGCATGTTACGTGCCTGCCTGTATAGTCTGTAGGCATTATGAACTTTCTCTTTAGTCCAATAAGTGAACTTCCGGTGTCACGAAGTACTGTAGCAGGCTTGCCATTCACATATCCCTGGTGGATGTTTATTCTGCCTTTGGAATCTATTACCAAATTAGCTTCTCCATTGGCAATAGGAATGGAGTGGCCGCATGTCAAAATGCCATCTTATAAAATGTATTACCAACAGTACATTTATGTGCGATAAACATATCAAAAGCCTGTGCTCAGTTCACAGGGTGATTTTCTGATTGTTCTTCATCTGACGATGAACTGTCAAATAAGGCGGCATTTGCTTGGTTGGTCATTTCCCTTCCTTTACAAGCATGACGCCAATGCCCGTACGCCTTACAAAGGAAACATTTTCGTGCCTTTTTGAAGGATTTACGTTCCTTATTGGCTATTTATGATGTTTTGTAGGTATGTAAGATATGCCGGATTCTTGTCACACATTTCACCTTGATGGTGTGAAATGTTACAAAATCTACAATGATTGTATTTCTCAGAAGTAGGCTTAAATGTACTTTGCCTATTGTAGGGTTTTGATCGAGGTTTTTCATAGTTAGCAGATGCTACAAAGTTTGTATCAGTAGCCTCACTAGCAAACCAATGTTTATTGGCTGTATAATAAGCCGAACCACGTCTCTCAATCTGATCTACACTCGTACATTCATTCTCTTGCAAAAATTTTGAAAATGTTGATGGAAGGGATGAGATGACTTTATCCCTGATGATGAGATCTTCTAATTTTTGATAATCTTTATTAATTTTGGCTGCTGAAGTCCATTTTGCAAATATGTCTCGGACTAAGGAGAGGTAGTCAGAGAACGTTTGAATAGGTTTTGGACTCAACTTGCTGAACTGTTCTCTGTAACCAGCCTCATCTAGCATAAAATGTGCCATAATTTTTTATTTTAGATAGTGGTAATCTTTTCTGAGGTCTTTGGGGATAGTCTCTATGACTTTTAGAGGCTCCCCTGACAAACTCCTCATATAAATAATGTTCCATTCGGAAACTGGGACCTGGTAGTGGTCCTTTAAGGTTTCAAAATTTTGGGTGAACGCTGCAATGCAGTCACCTGAGGTATAATTTCTGACAATACCTTGATACATTTTGTACTGGTTTTCTTTTTCCAGTCTTTCCGATTTCTTAGACTCTTTGTTTATGGCAGTCTCAGTATCAAGTTGTTTAATTTTTAGTTGTAACTCAAGCTCTTCTCGCTTACTTTGAGCTGCTATTTCTGCCTTCTTCAATTCAGTTTGTAACTCTGCTTGTTTTAATGCTGTTTCTGCCTCTGCCTGCTTTAATGTTGCTTCTGATTGCTTGGCAGCTCTTTCAGCCGCTCTTTCTTCGCGTTCGTGGTATTCAGAGTATTTTCTTTCACTCCACTTTGTTAACTCGTCACCAGATAACTTCAGCTTTAAACCCATCTCGATGAAGTCGTTTAATGAAGACATGATGGAAAACTTAAATGCAAATGAGTTGTCAGACACACAATATGTTACACGGTGTTAGTAAAGTGCAAAATTTACAATTTTGTTTAACTTACAATTTGTGCCCAAATTTGCATCCGAAAGTATATAGAAAAAAAAAATATACTCAAGTGTACTGGATGCGGTGGAGAACGGTTCAAACCAGGGCTAGGAACTGTAGGGTCGCTACTTCAAGAACAATTTTCCCTCTACGGGCAAGGGTTTCAGATGGCACAGAAAACCTGCTTTTTTTTTGGGAGGAAATAAATTAGAATCCTCCTTGTGTGAGGTATATGTTTGTCACTAAGTTTTGATTAGGTTTGTATGGCGTTAAGTGTAATTGTAGGTCGTAATGTCGTCGATCAACAATTTTTTTCAAGATCACAAGTCACTTTCTTTCCGAAACTTTCTGCTTTCGACAACTAACTTCACAACTACAATCTAACTATATCTCAACACTTTACAACAATGATGACACATCACTTACATCAAGATGACATTCAGTAAGGACATAGACATCAAGTTTACAAGATGGCGACAAGGTCAAAATGGCGACAAGTTACACAATCACTGATGTTTTACACGTATACAAGTTCAAACACCATAATAATATACGAGGACGAGTCTTCCACGTTTAAACAATGTAATAATATATGAGGACGAGCTTTTACGATAACACATTCAAATGTATGTACTTTACGATCACATCTAGGTTCAAATCTTAACTACATTAAAGCTGGATGAAACCCTTCACGATCAACTAATATAATACTATATGAGGACAAACCTTCACGTTTAAATACTATAAGAGGACGAGCCCCCACGTTCACACATGTCAGGGTCTTAAACCTGGCTCGTTATACCTAACACATGTGAGACAAGTACAAGTACAACATGATTGGACTTGACACACAACGATACTAAGTTCAATGGATTTATTTACAAGTCACATGCAATACGATCTAGTTTGGCATGTGATGATCATTACAATACATATGCAATACATTAATACACTTACAGACAACCCACAGCTTTACAATCTATCTCACAAGATATACAAGCATTCGACTTTCGGGCACAGAACTACACAAAGCCTTTCTCTACCCACACGTCCAGTCCTGTCCGAGTACCCAGGCGGTCTGTCTGTTTCTCACACAGCGCTTTCCCTCTGTGGGTTGGCTTCACGAGGACTGCGTGCATCTTGCTTTGTCCTTGCCTGACCGCTGGCTATCATCACGTCAGCCAGCAACTCACGGGCAGGTAACTAGTACTCGCCTGGCGGGCGTAACGATGTTACTGCATCCCGGTTGGGGACTATTCGCCTGGCGGGCGTAATGATGTTCCTGCATCTCGGTTGGAGACATTCGAGATTCTGACACTGGGAGGGAGGGTACATTTTATAAATCTGTCTGGGTGGACAATTGAACATGCACACTTCGCTACCACTGCAACAAGTAAAGAGTTTCAAATACCTAGGGTCAATGATGACAGACAGAAAATGTAACACAGACAACATGCAGAACTGTCTATAGAAAGACATCACTCAGTCAGACGAAGAACTTATCCTTGCACATTGAAATCAGAATGCCATTTTTTCAGATGGTACAAACAGGCCACGGAAGTGTAGTTTATTCGTAGAATATTAAGAATTCCATTGATGGCTAAGATCTGTATCCAAGTACTGCAAGAGGCCAATTCACAAAGACAGGTTATTACCCTCATCTGGACGTGACAATCATCACAATTAGGTCACATTATGGGATGAGAGTGTCTGGAGAAAGTTGGCACAAACAGGAAGCTCAAGAGTTTTAAAAAGAGAGGGAGAGAATGCTGGTTGGGTTGGCATTGGCAGAATGGCTTAGAAGATGTGCTGCAGTTGAACTTATCAAGGTCACAACGATCAGAAGAAGGAACATGCATCTCTCATGATAGCACATGATGATGATATTATTTTGACTGTGCAATACTATTCTTATTTGGTTCTTTTCAGTAATACAAAAGGTTAAGCATTTTATGAATACCAGCATATTGATGTGCATATTGTGTCTAGTTTTTGTATGCCTTATGTTATTGTATGAAGTTTGAAGTATGCCTTATGTTATTGTATGAAGTTTGAATAGAATAGTGGCTAATTCACACACCTCACAGAATGGTAGTTCTGGGTTCAAATCTTTCTCAAGGTGGGATCTGTTTATGATCACATTGCTCCAGAGTTGACCCGGCCTCATAAAATAAGCAACAACAAAGTATAGGAACCTTTTACACAACTTGAAGAATAGAAGGTAAATCGTGCTAGCCCCATAAGTTTAAAGACCAGTGGTCACTCAATGTGTAATGTTAGTACCACGCCGACCGCCTTTACTTCTCAAGACATTTCCTGGTACCCATTTTAGGCTGGATCGACCTGGAGCCCAGGTCACTTTTTAAAAACCCACCCCACTGGGGAATGGAGCCTACAACCACCACTCATTTGATGGGTACAAACATGTGATACTAACCACACAATGTATTGAATGCTGTTTGCCCAGTACCACACGCCCAATATGTCTTAAATGGCCTGATGTTATGTTCCTGTTTATATATAATAAGGATATGGAACACAACACTGTATGGTGTGAGCTTCCCTACGCATGGAATGTGTCCTTCACATTTTATGTATTCTTCAAGCATCCACAAGACACAAAAATAATGAGAATAATTCAAGCAAATGATAAGATGATATTCCTTGGTGAAACCTCATGTAAAGAGGTGAGCTCAAAGCTCAGTTTTATGTTGGGTAGGCTTTGGTGTTGGTTAGAGACATAAGTCTTCTCTTACATTAGCTTCCAGGACTGGTTGTTTCTTTAGCCAATCTTCCATTTGTTGTGTTTGACTGACTGACTGCTCCTGATTCTCTCCCTAAGTTATGTACACAGTATTTTGCTGTTCGTTTTACTTGGCAAGTCACGTGTAAGTGAAGGTCCCTGTTACATGCCTAAGGTGCACTGAGAATGCAGAGCTAGACCTGTATGTGTATAGACCTTGTGGCACTTTGTGGGTCATGTGGTCAGTCTCGTACCGGCCACCTTTACTTCCCAATACAGTTCCTGGGCTGGGTCGACCTGGAAGCCCCTGTCAAGTTTTAAAATTGAAAACCACCCTGAAACAGATCAAACCCAGGACCATCAGTATGACAGGCGAGCACCGAGCTATTACGCTGCCAGGGCTTCATAAGTCATGTGTGGTCCATAATGAATTGGATTCTACCCAACAACAGATTTACATCCAACTATTCACCGCAAGAAATGTTGACATAAAAAACACATGATTGGGTTATGGAAGTGGATGGGCTGACTAAAAACTGAACCCAGGTAGACAAAGGTGGTAAGGTTGTTATTATTAACACTCATCAACATGCCATTGCCTTGGGTTTTGTTATCTAATAGATTATTTGCTTACATATGACTTTCTTATTAAGAAGAGTCTGGAAGCAACGGAGATGTGGTTCCTGAGACAAATGTTGCGAACACCTTGGACTGCCAGAGCAACTAACGATTGTCTTGAAAAGGTTAATGAAAGTAGAACATTATATACAAACTGATGGAAAGATACAAACAGCATTGTCTGGTCATATAATGAGAAGAGAATCATTGGAAAATACCGTGGTGATGGAAAGATACAAACAGCATTGTCTGGTCATATAATGAGAAGAGAATCATTGGAAAATACCGTGGTGATGGAAAGATACAAACAGCATTGTTTGGTCATATAATGAGAAGAGAATCATTGGAAAATACTGTGGTGATGGAAAGATACAAACAGCATTGTTTGGTCATATAATGAGAAGAGAATCATTGGAAAATACTGTGGTGATGGAAAGATACAAACAGCATTGTTTGGTCATATAATGAGAAGAGAATCATTGGAAAATACTGTGGTGATGGAAAGATACAAACAGCATTGTTTGGTCATATAATGAGAAGAGAATCATTGGAAAATACTGTGGTGATGGAAAGATACAAACAGCATTGTCTGGTCATATAATGAGAAGAGAATCATTGGAAAATACCGTGGTGATGGAAAGATACAAACAGTATTGTTTGGTCATATAATGAGAAGAGAATCATTGGAAAATAATGTGATGATGGAAAGATACAAACAGCATTTTCTGGTCATATAATGAGAAGAGAAGCATTGGAAAATACTGTGATGATGGAAAGATCAGTGGGAGACCAGGCATAGACACACTGAGAGCAGTTGTTGCTGGACTGATTGAGATGGTGGTATGGAGGGATCTCATCAGCATATCTACATATATAGTAGATAGTGGCACCTTGCCGTCTTTACAGACGAAAGTATATGGACTGGATCTAAAACTCCATCGCACAATGCCTGGGCTGGATTAAAAGAATATGTGTTGCCCATGCAGCATGATCCCTCTCTCAGCCTTGCCTTGTTTTATCCAGAGGAAAGGATGATAAGTAAGTCTGGAACAAGGTAGGCTGCAGATGCTGCTGGCTCAGCATCACATCGCCATGCAGCAGAAAGTGAATAACAACCAGGCCCTCATATCCGGGGGATTTTGACTTAGAGGCATTCAGCCATATCCCCGTGGACCAAGTGTCTGGACCCAAGCATGTAGTGGCACTTTGCTGTCTTTACAGACGATAGAACAAGGAAACCAATTCATAGCTGGTAAGAGATCCAACTACGTCTTTTACCTTGCCAGTAGGTAGTAGATAGGGATAGTGGGAATCTTGTTAATCCATTCATATATATGTCCATATATAGTCTATATGTATATACTTTGACATGACCAAAGGGATTAGATCGCTCTAAGTCTTGAACTTCCGAGACATTGATGACAAGGTAGTGGGATCATTTCCTACAGCATAAGTGTGGACTTCAATGTTGACTTCTTGTTCAGAAAGCTATGGCCAACTTCTCAACGTAACATTGCCTAGAAAATCAACCTGGGGCTGAGGTTTATCACAGCATCCTGCAAAGGACATGAAATGTATATAAATATGGCATACTTCAATTTGAATAACGAAGACACAAACAATAGATTGCACGATTTATTGCCTGGCATATTTCGCTGCATCTCGTCAGGTACATACTGCAGAACTCACACAACTTACGTGAAATTAACTAGATAAATCCTTCAAGTTGAAATATACACAATTTCGCACAGTAATGTCGATTGTCTACCACGGTAATTTTAAGCTGACTAACATGTCTTTCTGTTTACACAATTCTGGCTTGCGTTGATAGATCATAATTGCTTCTGCAAATTTTAACAAGCGAGTATTCTGTGTTCTAAACAACACGCGAAATGCAGTCTCTCTGGACACAACATGGCGACTGGCGACAATGTGCCTGCCGATTGAAGACGCCGGGAGCTTCCGGTGTGTCGGCTCCTCGTGGCTATCATCTCCTGTGTGTTGTATCTTGTTGACCCATTGAGGTATGTGTTCTGACACCCGTTTGTTAAGCTGTCTCTCCGTTCGGCCAATGTAAACGGCCTGGCATCTACATGTGAATTGGTAAATACAATTGTTTGTGGCGTACAGAGGAACAGGCTCTTTGACTGTTGGTGTAGGAATGGGTACGGTTTTACATCTAATGACTGGAGTTGCCGCACAGAATGTTCGACCTACTGCTGTAGTAAGCCGGTCTTGTAGACGTTGCATTACGTCATCCCCTCGAAAGGTTAGCTGGATGAATACCTTGAGTTTAGGGACTGTAGTTACGTCTGCTTTGGGTTTGGGCTGTTGGCAATGGCGCTTTATAAATCCTGTGGAGTACCCATTCAGGTTTAAGACATTCTTCAGAGTTTCAAATTCCTCTGTCAGTGTGTCCTGGGTGCATATCTTTCTAGCACGGTCAAACAAGGTCCGTACTAAGCCCCGTTTGTACTGGACAGGTGTGAAGCTCTGAAAATTTAGGTATTGGCCAGTCCATGTTTCTTTGCGATACACCGATCTTTGAATTGTGCCGTCTGCTCTACGTCTCATTAGAATATCTAGGAACGGTAACGCTTCGTTGTGTTCGTGTTCCATAGATAGAGAGATGTTTTTATGCGTCTTGTTCACTTATCGTCATACGTACTCAACAACATTGAAACAGAGGCCCTTGCATACGGATTAAAATTATGCATAAAGCCTAAACACATCAATCGTGTTGAGTCGCAAGCACAGTTTGAAATGTTGTTTGATCAAGTCTCCAAGTTATCACCTACCTCTGCTGAGTCGGTCGGGTGGCTGAAGGCCAAACTGGTAGATTTAGAACACCAGTATCGCACAACACCCTCTAAACAGACGTGTCCGCTGACCAACGAACACCTTACTGCCTTAAAAGCGTTAAAGGCTAACAAAACCCTCGTCATACTGAAACCTGACAAAGGGAGCGGTACAGTACTGATGGACATGTCAGATTACCAGAGAAAAATGGATGTAATATTGTCAGACGAATCCAAATTCAGGATAGATCAAAAAGTAAACAAGTCGGAGGACCTGGATGCTATAATGAGGAAAGAGATCCAGTCACTTGTGAATGCGGGACTCATCAGTGAGGCCACTGCAAAAACGCTCACACCACGTGGCTCGCACACTCCTCAGATGTACGGTCTACCCAAACTTCACAAGCCCGGCATCCCGCTAAGACCTATCCTGTCCATGGTTAACTCTGCACAACACCGAATGGCGAGATGGTTAGCCGAAATGTTAAAGCCAGTACGACAGTCCTTCGATCCAAAAATACTCAGAGATACATTCCAACTGGTGGAATTATTGGATACTATGGACATAAATAACAAACACATGGCATCCATGGATATAGCCTCCCTATTCACTAACGTTCCATTAGAGGAGACAGTGAAAATAATAAGGGAACGCATTGAAGACAAACAACTAAAATTAGGCATACCAACACCTATTCTGGAGAGGCTACTACTACTATGTACCGCCAACATCCAATTCAATTTTCAAACTAAGTCATACCGCCAAATTGACGGAGTGGCCATGGGGAGTCCTCTTGGTCCTATTCTAGCGGACATCTTCATGGCACACTTAGAAGAAAAGAGATCCTCAGACATCAACAACTTGGCCTTTTACCGGCGTTATGTGGACGATATACTAATTCATCACCACAGACGAGCTACAAGCAACATCGTTTCAGGCCACAATGAACAAGACGCATAAAAACATCTCTCTATCTATGGAACACGAACACAACGAAGCGTTACCGTTCCTAGATATTCTAATGAGACGTAGAGCAGACGGCACAATTCAAAGATCGGTGTATCGCAAAGAAACATGGACTGGCCAATACCTAAATTTTCAGAGCTTCACACCTGTCCAGTACAAACGGGGCTTAGTACGGACCTTGTTTGACCGTGCTAGAAAGATATGCACCCAGGACACACTGACAGAGGAATTTGAAACTCTGAAGAATGTCTTAAACCTGAATGGGTACTCCACAGGATTTATAAAGCGCCATTGCCAACAGCCCAAACCCAAAGCAGACGTAACTACAGTCCCTAAACTCAAGGTATTCATCCAGCTAACCTTTCGAGGGGATGACGTAATGCAACGTCTACAAGACCGGCTTACTACAGCAGTAGGTCGAACATTCTGTGCGGCAACTCCAGTCATTAGATGTAAAACCGTACCCATTCCTACACCAACAGTCAAAGAGCCTGTTCCTCTGTACGCCACAAACAATTGTATTTACCAATTCACATGTAGATGCCAGGCCGTTTACATTGGCCGAACGGAGAGACAGCTTAACAAACGGGTGGCAGAACACATACCTCAATGGGTCAACAAGATACAACACACAGGAGATGATAGCCACGAGGAGCCGACACACCGGAAGCTCCCGGCGTCTTCAATCGGCAGGCACATTGTCGCCAGTCGCCATGTTGTGTCCAGAGAGACTGCATTTCGCGTGTTGTTTAGAACACAGAATACTCGCTTGTTAAAATTTGCAGAAGCAATTATGATCTATCAACGCAAGCCAGAATTGTGTAAACAGAAAGACATGTTAGTCAGCTTAAAATTACCGTGGTAGACAATCGACATTACTGTGCGAAATTGTGTATATTTCAACTTGAAGGATTTATCTAGTTAATTTCACGTAAGTTGTGTGAGTTCTGCAGTATGTACCTGACGAGATGCAGCGAAATATGCCAGGCAATAAATCGTGCAATCTATTGTTTGTGTCTTCGTTATTCAAATTCACTACGGGAAAACATTGTTTTGAATACTTCAATTTAGCAGGACGCATTTTGTGACGATTACGCTGGACAATGACATGAGCACGGTCAGACAAGAGTTTATGCCAGGTCTCACCGTTCACTGCAGGAGGAAAGAACTGGCCATCTATTATTCCGGCCACCTATTCCTGCATACATACATTCATTCATTCAGTAGCATGTCTTTTGCAGAATCTCGCCCCCATAATAACCTTCCGGAAAACCTCTCGATCATAAGCATCTGGAGTTCATCCGCCACATCCTGCACCCATCTTCTCTTTGGCCTTCCTCTTCCTCTTTTCCCAGGCATATACCCTTTCATAATTTTCACTCCAAACTTTTGTGACGTTTCAAATGACCAAAATATTTTAATTTTCTTTGTTTTATCATCTTTAATAGTCAACCTTCTTCAATATTCAGCTCTTGAAGTAAGGATGCAAGTGTTCTTTTCTTTACCCAAGATATTCTTAGAACTCGTCTATACAATTTATATTCAAAGGCATTTATGCGCTGCTCAGCTTGTTTAGGAAGTGTCCAGGACTCCCAGGTGTATGTTTCAATGGGAAAGATGCATGCTCTGAAAAATGCACACAGGGCTACAAAAAGTGATGGTCCTAACACTCCACATACCCACAGCAGGTTCCTCCCACGGGACTTTATTTACTATTGGAATTCATGCTATCTTGGAAACTGCTATATATTCAGTTTTACTCATCTTAAATATAATCCCTCCTCCACCACTTTGTCTAGAATGCTTGGCATGTAACTATATTCACCTACATTCAAAATCAAGTCATTTTTGTTACTAATAATAATCATCTGTTTATTATTACTAATGTGTACCATTTTAATGAAGTTTTAACATATATAAAACTTATCAAGTACGTTAAAATGAGCCAAATGAACTTTCAGGGAGGAAATAAATAAAGACTGTCTCAATGAACAATATGTGATACTTAACTAAATGTTACTTGATTGAAGTAAAAATATTCATGACATTTCAATAACTTACTCGTTATATTTGTTTCATTTGTGAAAGTTATGTGTATTTGTAAAATATGCTTAAGATTATTTGAGTTCCCCAATTAAAGAGGAATTTGTTTTTAGGACTATGAACACCACTGGTGTTAACCCAGCCTAGTAAATCCACTACCCAGAATTTGTGTGTGGAGATTGTCAGTGATGCTGGTAGCTGGTCACCGAGCCTTATCATGTTATTATTAGTGTCAGCACTGGTGTCGTAACTCTCAACATGTGTATTTTTCTCAAATTCAATAAATAACATAATATTGTCATAAACAATATGTTATTAAATGGTGTGCAAGTTCTGCTGTGGAGAAATCCATCACATTGAAACCGATACGCTGAAAACACTTATAATACAAATTTATGAAAATGAAATGGAAACTTCACATAATGAGTAAATTGGCACTTAAAAATAGAAGAACACTTCTAGTCTTCAACAATTTGCCAATTGATAATTATTAAAGGTAAAGTAATCCCACAATCATCTCATCTCATCGTGTTCCTCTTGTACCTTGCGGTGTCGAGGTGAAGTATAAACTTCGTGAGAGTGCCCGGTTATGGGCTTCGTATATCGACATTCCCATGGATTCTGTTATTCCCTCCGTCCAACGTTTACATGGTCGGCCTCTTCTTCTGTTTCCATCTGGTCTGTACATCATTGCTTGTTGTGGCATGCTGTTGACTGGTAGCCTACTTGCATGGCCAAACCATTTGACCTGCTGCTTTCTAATAAAATCTAGAGCAGCTTTAACCCCCACTTTAGTCCTGATTTCTTCATTTCTGATCTTATCTCTTCTTGATACGTTGAGTATTCTTCTCAGGAACCTCATTTCTGTTGTTGTGATTTTTCTTTTCTCTTTTTCTGTCATTGTCCAGGTTTGGCATTGGTAGCACAGAGTTGGTAGGAAGATTGTGTTGTAAAGTGCTTTCTTAGTAGTTATTGATACATGTTTGTTCTTTAGTATTGGTGCCATTTGTCCAATGAGTTGATTTGCCTTATTGCACCTATTTTCGATCTCGTCTTCTGATCTGCCATTTGATGATATTATACTTCCTAGGTACTTGAAGCTCTTTACTTGTTTCAAAGGATGTTCGTTTAGGTGAATTGTTGCTGTTTGTTCTTCTTTAGTTATAGTCATTACCTCTGTTTTGCTTGTGCTAATTTTCATGCTATGTTCCCTACACATTTCGTTTAGACTATTCATGTGGTCTTGTAGATAATCCCACAATATACACTACTATTTCAGTGTGAATGTGTTTGACTTTCACATATTCTAAGCTATTCTATATTTGCAATGGAGTGGCCATCTACCCTTTCTCAGTTGTTTTTTTTCTGCAGGAAATTCTGAAAATTATCTGGCATCCATTTTATGAGACTAGGTCAATCCCAGACATAATGGTCAGAAATAAAATCATGCCGTTAGTGGGAAATTGAACCCTGACCACTGGCTTGATAAGCAAGCACACTATCCATGATGCCATTGTGGCTCCTTTTGATAATTACTACTTAAAAAAGATGAAACTAAGCAAGGAAACAAAAGATGTTTTACAGTGTCATGGTGAATGGTGAGATTTACTGCAATTTAAATATTTATGTGTAGGAAAACACTGTCTCTTCATCATGTGCCCTGCAAAATAGTGTAGACGTTCATGTCCATAACAGATCTAAGTCCCAGATGTTCTGTATCAATTCTACTGATGATATTCCTGTATTCGGACAGTAAGAGCATTGCTTTGTTGATCCTGCAACTTGTCTTGTTCCAGATGTATTGGTGTTACCTATTCTCTGGAGTAAACTAGGCATGCCGAGGGCGGGATCATGCTGCATGGGCAACACATAGCCCCTACAATTCAGCTCAGGCTGTGTGCTATAGAGAGGTATAACTCCATGCTTCATCCCCACTATGGGTTGTAGTTATTATGCCTTTTTGAAGACCAAAGTAACAGTAGTAACTTTCCTGTATGCAATCATCTTAGACTATCAAGCATCATTTCTTTCAGTCTGCCTCTGCCTTTCTGAAAGTTAATCTTTCCAGTCATCACATTTGTCTCCAATGACTCTAATTTCATTATAACAGAAGAACATCGTTTGTCTCTTTTTTATAGTTATGTACAATGTTGCACTTTGATTGGCCACTTCCAGGAATTGTTGTTAGTTGATCCGTCCATCCAAGGTATCACAATATTTGTCTCAGAGATTTCATCTCAAGCGCTTCCTAATTCGTTTGTTCGCATTCCAAGATTCATCAACACACGGCAGAACAGTTTCAAAATAACATTTAAATACTCTCTTTGTGATTTTTAATTATAGTAATTTATTACAAAAGATACTTTTCATCTTCTTAAATGCAGCTCTGGCATGGCAAAACACAACCAGAGTAAACATGAAAACCAAACAATGACAGCTAATGATGAACCAATGGTGAACCTTATCAATTATCATTAAAACAAAGCTATCATTACAGAATTTAGTACCTTTGCTGGTGTATGTCTGAGGTGCTGAAAAACTGACACTGTTATCACATGGCAGTCACCATCAAGTGTTGAGACTTGGGTTTATTTTAAATTTAACCTTCACTAGATAAAAATGACAGCCTTACTGAAGAACAAAACTCAAGTACCACAATATGCAAGTCATGTATCCCAACCACTCAGTCACCTGCTCCTCAGGTAATCGTTATCAATACACAAAACAAAGACACTGATTGATTGATTGGTATAATATACATAACACTCCAGGCAAACCCATAGATGCTCAGTTTCCCGTAGCAAATGTCACAAGGTGTAGATGTTAAATTGTTCCACTGACATGCTGGTTGTAAACACACTAAATCTGTTTTCTCATCTGCACCCTCCTCCCATACCTATACTTAACTCATAACTCAAGCATTCTTAATAATGTTGTTTCATCTGTTATTGTATCTTTAACTGGTAGTTGTTCATAGACAGTCTTCAAAGATAGTCTGTCTTGACCATTAAAAGGAGATAATGAAAGAAATGAGCTAGGAAGACAATGACAAAAAGAAAAACAGACTGTCATTAAAGTTAATACATGTAGTTTATTGGAACTGTTGAAGGGCAAAGCAGAAATCACATATACTGTTTTTTACAAAGACATTAAAAACAAAATTCCCATATAACAAGAGATGGTGTTTCACCAAAAATGGTGCTCTGAAAGCCTCCACTAATTTTAGTGGAGGAAAAGAAAGTTTGAACATGTTTTGCAAATGTTCATGTTATTTATTATTACTTAGTCAGTATTCTAGTTACTAACAGAAACATGATTAAACCCATAGGTAGGTTGTGACTGCAGATATAATGAAGACACTTAAGATGAAGCCTCCCAAATATGTCAATGCAACATCGCTGCAGAACCATAAGCAACCATCTTTCCAATACCAAAAGCTTTCTGCACACAGTATCTTTCAATTCATGACATACTCATTAGCCACTTTATTCATCCTCAGGTAGCAAATCAATTTATGAGACAGCAAAAGAAAGTACAGCTTGGAGTGAGTTGGCTGGGAGCCTATCCTCCAACAGGGGAATTCAAGAATAGAAGAGAAAGAGCAAAGTCCTTTGCAGGATGTCGCTCTCATCACAACCCAACAAAAGACCCTTGATCCTTCACCAGTTCCCATGCACGATGTATGTTCATGCCCCAGGTGTCTTTATTATTCTGAAGCCACTATCGTATTGGTCTATACTTATACATATTTCAAATGATACAATAATAAGAGAGGATACACTAATACTGTTTCATCTTTGCTACATATTTAGACCAAAAACATAGGTAGATAAAGAGGTAGTAATCCCTGGCACATATTAATGTAGAGATGGGAAGCGTAAGGCCTTCACTGACGTTAGCATAATGAGGTGAGATGACTAGTTTTTTTCTTTGCCATGTTTTTCATAACATTTTCTGAAAATTATCTAGTACGTTTTATTAATCCTGGTCAATCCCAAAGCTTTAATGACCAGAAACAAAAATCCTGCCAGATTAGATTCCCACTACTGTGTTCATAAATTAGTGCACTAATTACTGTGTTAAAACAGCTCATAAAATCAAACAATTTACAAATGGGAAAATCACATTTTTCTCTTTCTTTCTTCCTTTCTTTGCTTCTTTCTTTCTTTCTTTCAGAGTCCATAATTTTATATTGTTATTCTACTGGTTTCTTGTCCATTTTATTTATTCCTGGCACAATGAAACCAACAAACTGACTTTACTGGTAGTATCAGAGTGAATTGCGTCTAGGGACCACAGTCATAACTTGGGGTACTATAGCAATGTCGTGGGTATCCTCTAACATAAAATAGACAGTAGCTTAAATGCTGAAGAAATGTTAAACTAGCATATGTTAACACACGATGAAAAATAAGAGCAGAAAAGTAAAGCACATGAAAGACTATATATGACAGGTTGATAGTCACTTTGATGATCATGTAAAAATAATCTAACGCAATTAAAGTACAAATACTTTGGTCAAGCATATCTGCCAACTTGTAAGGTTTAGCCTTACATTGAAAAATGTCACATCTGGTTAAGCACCTCAAAAGTCAATGTGTTTGACTTCGCTATAGATTTGTGTCCGGTTAACTTCCTCTAGACAGATTCCATCCAAGGAAGCGGGCTCTATCTACACATGGGTTGATTTTCCTTTTCAACAATTTTATCATGGCAGTAGCATTATGGCCTACTCTTTGCATTTTCCAACTAGTGTGCTTTTAACATGCACAACTTGCACATAGAACTTGTTTCTTTCGCCCTTATCCAAGAAGGTTTGATTTTCTCACTACCCTAGGGCCATTTGATATAATTTGAGACCAGTAGTTCTTTAAAACAAAATGCTCAGACCTATGTTGAGATGGAACCATGTACCTTCTGAGCCTGAAGCGGAAACCATAACCATACATATAGGTTTGCTCTGGGGGTTGGCAGGTGTGAGCCAATTGACCCAGATCTCAGCCTAGTTCTATACCATAACCATACATATAGGTGTGCTTTGGGGGTTGGCAGGTGTGAGCCAAGTGACGCAATCTCAGCCTAGTTCTATACCATAACCATACATATAGGTGTGCTTTGGGGGTTGGCAGGTGTGAGCCAAGTGACGCAGATCTCAGTCTAGTTCTATACACTTTACAAAGTTCATCCTGCTGTGTATGGTGCAAATATATCATAACTATAACTTAATACATACTTTTCTCATGAGAATCACACTTAAAAAGACAAGAGACAAAACCAACACGATGACTCAAGCCCATTTGTTTCTTCTTGTTAAACACTTTCTTACAATAAAGATATCAAATCTATACTGTTTAAGAAAAACAAAAGATGACAGAATCTGCTTAACTGTATCCAAGACAGGAGTGAGTTCAAGACAAATGTATAATGTGTTCATAATGATGTAAGCAGTGATAAACCAAACAAGAAACAGTCATAAATAAAAAAAACTGAGAAACAAGAATTATTTAACGTAGTGGTCTCTGCTTCCTGGTCTCCGGTCTTTTTTGACGGAATTGCAGATGGTGCAGTTTGTCTGAAATAAATAATTTAATACATGAAAGATTAGACTCCAGGAAATGTCGGTCACTGTAATGTTTACCCTGTATGTAGCAAGTAAACGTAAAGGACCCCTTTCCATAATTTGAGATGTATGGGGTATATGGTGTTAGTCCCATATTTGTTTAGACAAACCGACACTCGCTGAGAGACGTGGTCAATATCATGTCAGCCACCTTTGCTTCCCAGGACATTTCCTCTTACCCATTCTAGACTGGGTTAACCTGGGAAGCTGACGTCAATTTGGTAAAATCTGCCTTCATGGAGATTTGAACACTTGACTACTGGGCCAGCAGGCAAGCATACTATTCACTACACTTCTGCAACTCCCTTAAACTATATGTAGTTACCTAATTTAAGACTAATTTTTCCACGTGGGTTTCTTGATAAAAAGCAATATTACATTTTGCAAATCTCAGGTATATTTTCTTCACTCCAGTACAAAGAACCTTGCCATTTTTATAAATGATAAATATAAACAATTTTGGGAGAGAAACAAGAGGCTTGCTACTTTCCATGGTTGCCTTGATTTAAGAGTGGTGAAAACTATGTTTCCAGTTTCCTACTTTAAATCAGAAGGCCTAAAACCTAGCCAAATCATCAGCTCCTTGAATCCTTTTATCGTTACTGATGTTGCTATTACCACAACTAGATCTACTGTTATTAGTCTTCAGATGGGCTGTTTGCCTTGCTATCTAGTAATTTACATTTACTGGAGGCAACAAACAATATTAAATTAGTATTTACAATTTATAGGTGCTTGAAAATTATGCTCCTTTAATTTATGTTTATTGTGATTGATTCTTGGTATTCACGGAATACCCCAAAACATTGCAATACAAAGGAAAATTACTCAAAACTCACAATAATCACCTTTTTTATGAAAAAACATTACATTTTTTTCAATCTTTCACAACATTTTTCACAGAATAGCAGATTGTGCAGTTTGCAGTAAATTCAGCATTTGCAAGATTCCATGGGGCCAAATTGAAACTAATTTATATCATCATCATCAAGTGCCGTGCCGGCTGGCGTAGGCGTTCATGGCTCTCCATAGATCTCGGTCTTTGGTTTTCTGGATCAACTCTGCTGCTGATATTCCTCCATGCCACCGTCTCAATCCATCCAGCATCATTTCTCTTGGTCTGCCTCTGCCTCTCTTCCCCTCGATCTTTCCAGTTGTTACGATGTTCTCCAATGCCTCTCTTCTCATCACGTGACCGAAGAAAGATGTTTGTCTCTGTCTTATTGTTGTATATAATGTTCTAGTTTCATTAGCCTGTTTCAGGCAATCGTCGTTAGTTACTCTGGCAGTCCAAGGAATTCGCAACATTCGTCTCAGGAACCACATCTCTGTTGCTTCTAATTTCTTCTTAATTTGTTCATTTACATTCCAAGATTCACTGCCATACAGCAAAACTGGTTCTACATAGCATTTCAGCACTCTCTTTCTTACATTCAGTGATAGCGACTTATTGCATAAGATACTCTTCATTTTCTGAAATGCGGCTTTTGCCTGCCCTATTCTGCTCCTAATCTCTGTTGTACATCTTCCATCTGATGTTATAAATGCCCCTAGGTATCTAAAATTATCCACTTGGTTAAGGATTTTCCCTTCTATTTCTATGTCACATTTTGGTGTCACCATTTTCTTTGATATTACCATTGTTACATGTTTTCTTGATATTCAAGGAGAGTCCTTTCCTTGCACTCTCTGTTACTACAACGTCTAATAATTGTTGTAGGTCTGTTGAATTATCCGCCACCAATACTGTGTCATCTGCATAGCGTATATTATTTATATTATAACCTCCAACTAGTATTCCTGGCATCTCTTTGATCTCTCTCATTATTACTTCGCTATACAGGGAGAAAAGATCTGGTGACAAGACACACCCTTGTCGTACTCCTAGCTTTATCTGTTCGTAACTACCCTCTTTATTTCCCATTTTAATTGCTGCTACTTGGTTCCAGTAAATATTCTTTATTATTCTTAAATCTTTTCCATCAATGTTGATATCTTCCAACATTTTAATCAGTTCATCATGTTTTACTTTATCAAATGCCTTAGTATAATCTATGAAGCACAAATATATGTCTCTCTGTTTTTCTATTGACCTTTCTATTAGTGTCCGTATTGTATAAATTGCATTGTTTGTGCCCTTTCCTTCCACAAATCCATACTGTTCTTCACTAATTTTCATTTTTATTTTCTTTTTGGTTCTTCTCATTATGATTCTGAGTAGAAGCTTAGTGATATGGTTTATAAGGTTAATTGTACGAAAATCTTCACAATCAATTGCTCCTGGTCTTTTTGGTATAGCTATAAATACAGATCTCAGCATATCACTGGGTAAATATCCACTGCTGTAAATATCATTCAACATTTTGGTTAATATATCTACTCCAAATTCTCCCAATACTTCTAATTCTTCTATTGTGATTTCATCTGGCCCAGCTGTTTTTCCTTTCTTCATACGTTTCATAGCGTCAGCGACTTCTTCTTTCAGAATAGGTGGACCTTCTAAGTTACTATCTTCTGTTAATTCTTCCCTTTCTCCATCATATAATTCTCTTATATACTCATTCCACCTCTTCATTATAGCACCTTCCTCTAATAATATCTTTCCTGTTTTTGATTTCAAACACCCTGTATTTATTCTTATTTTTCTTCCTGTAAGCTCACTGATTTGTCTGTGCATATTTTTTGTATCTTTAATGGAATTTAATTCAATTTTTTTGCATTGCTCGTTTAACCAACTTTCTTTAGCCTTCCCACATTTATCTTTTATTTCTTTATTTATCTTAGCGTATTCTTGTTTGTCATTTTTACTCTGTTTTCTTTTGTCCATCAGTTTTAAGATTTCTTCATTCATCCATTTTTTCTTAGCTATTTTGCCTCTCTCTGGTAATACTTCTTTGCTAGTTTGATGAATGGAGTCCCTTAACATTTCCCATTGTTCATTTATACTCTGTATTTTAGCTATTGCATTGTACCTATTTTTCACAGTCACTCTGTATTTTTCTTGCATTTCTTTATCTATTTTCAGAACCTCTTTATTAAGTCTCATGTTCTTAACCATTTTTTCCCTCTCTTTAATCTAACTTTTATTTGTCCACATAGTGGTACATGATCACTATTACAGTCAGCACCAGGCATTGTCTTTACATTAATTAAAGCATTTCTAAATCTTTTATTAATTAGTATGTAGTCAATTTGGTTGCGTATTTTCTTATCAGGGCTTTTCCATGTGTACAGTCGTCTTTTATGGTGTTTAAACCATGTGTTTCCAATTATCATATCATTGATATTTGCCCATTCTATTAGCTTTTCCCCTCTTTCATTTCTTGTACCTAAACCATAATTCCCCACTACATCCTCCATTTTTCCCTTTCCTACTTTTGCATTAAAATCACCAAGTATTATTTTTATTTCTTGTGATCCAATTTGAGCCATCACCATTTCTATTTCGTCATAAAAGTGTTGTATTTCTTCATCACTACTGCTTGTTGTTGGTGCATATACTTGTATAATATTTATATCTATTGGTTTGCCTTTGATTTTTACCATAATAACTCTATCTGAAATACACCAGTATCCATTAATTGACTTGGCTGTTTTTTCGTCTAATATTATTCCTACACCTTTTTCATGTGTATCCCCTCCAGAATAAATTATTGTGTGATTGTCAGCTATAATTTTGCCCGATCCCTTCCATCTCATCTCACTAACGCCTAGTATATTCATTTTCATGCTATCCATCTCTCTTAGAACATTGGTCAACTTTCCTAGCTCATTTAATGTCCTAACATTCCATGTTCCTACTCTAAATTTATTTATTTTAGTTATGATTTTGCCATCAGTAGCTGGATGACGGTCTGGTGTCACCTGTGGCTCATGACTGTCCCTACCGGACGAGGATGTCCTAAGACAGCCATTAACGTCGTTCACTAACTCTGATATATGTTTTGCCATGAAGTCTTGGGAAGATAATGTGGTGGTTTCCCCTTGCCTTCCACATTCACATGGTGGTCTTTTAACTCTGCCTTTGACAGCCATTTTCGACTGTCAGGACAAGTGAGTGCCCTGCTCTGCTCAGCTGCAGAGTTGTCCACTTATTCCGGTGGATACTCGGTCCCCAGAGCTGTGTTAGCCACACTGTAGTGTGTTTCCATCCTCTACCACGGGGAGGTGCAGTTGGGATTTTCCCTTCCTAAAGTTATGGTCTATGACCAAAACTCTCCAGTACTTTTAGAGGACCCAGTACTTTTTAAATTTATATGTAAGAGAAAAATGTTCACCTAGTCAATGACAATAAAATTAACTCAATGTTAGCAGCATTTTTTGGTATTTCTTATCCCCAAAGAAAAACCTTTTTAAGCAGACAAGTATGACTTTTAAAAAAATAAGACCACCCCCCCCCCCCCCCCACTCCCCTCCCTCCTCCCTCTCGGCCACCCACCCACACAGAGACTAAGAGAAAGATTAACATCATCATAATGAAGCAGACTCTCTGCAGAACTTCACTCTCATCATGGCTCTCTGAACAGTTTCTCAATCTCTTACAATGGTGTCCTGTGCCCATCTTTGTGCTAGTTGACACTTGCCTATTTGCCAGGGACCATGCCTTAAATCACTGTTTGTTCAAAGGCACTGTGATGCTTAACATGGCCAAATTAATTTAGTTTCCGAGATACAATACTACTTATGGGCCAGTTTTCTTCAATGTTCAGATCTTGTAGAATTTCCATTTTTTTCCACTTCTTGGTCGAAAATATTCTAAGATTGTTTCTGTAACATTTAAGCTCAAAAGCCCCAATTATCTTCCTTAGTGATTGCAAACACCCACATATATGTACATACAGCATACATGCATATATCTTGTGAGAAATACAAACTCATAAAGCTAGCTACTTATATAAGGGGCGTTCATTTGAAATCCATTTGTGCCGCACTGCGCGTAATTGAGTACGTTGAACATGTCATAGTCATGTGATAAGTACTGACCAATGAATACAAGAGCAAGTGCTTATTGTCCCATAATGCATAGGTTGTTTCTGACCATTGAGAAAATGGCTGGGTTGATCCAAAATCCATCCAAAGAAGCTCAAAGAGCAGTGATTCAGTTTCTTTCATTTGAAGGATGTCGACCAGTGGACATTCATTGAAGAATGCAGGCAGCGTAAGGTAACAGATGTGTGTCGAAGACAACAGTGACAGAATGGGCACGAATGTTTCGGAAAGAACGTCAGTTCGCAATAGATCTTCGATGGCCGGGTCAAGCGCATAATGTTGCAACAGAAAAGACCATCGCCAAAATTGATGCAGTAGTACAGATGAACCGTTGTCGAAGCATACGTTCACTAGCGAAAGAATTTGATGTGTCAACTGGGACAATTCAAAAGGTCGTTTATAAGAAACTGCAATATTGAAAGGTGTGTTCACAGTGGGTACCACGGATGTTGACCGACCACCAAAATGAGGAACGCATGGGATGGTGTTTGAACCACTTGCTGTGTTACAGAGTGGAGGGTGATGCATTTCTCTTCCGCATAGTGGCAGGTGATGAATCATGGTGTCACCACTTTGAGCCGAGCAGCAAAAGAGAGAGCATGCAATGGAAGCATGCTGGATCACCAAAAGCCAAAAAAATTCAAGTTGCAGGTTTCCACTGGTAAGGTTATGCTGAGCGCATTTTTTTACCATGAAGGGCTATTGTTGGCCGACTTTAAAGAACCTGGTGTCAACATCAACTCTACCCACTACTTGCAAACACTAGACAAGCTGCAAAAAGCCATCAAGAATAAACGACCCAGCATGCTTTCTCGTGGTGTGATTTTGTTGCACGATAATGCTCGTCTGCATGTCGCAAAGATTGTGCAGGAAGCATTAGCAAGGAAGAAGTGGGAAATTCTGCAACATCCAGCCTATAGTCCTGATTTGTCACCATGTGATTTTCATATGTTCGGACCTCTAAATAAAAGCTCTCAAGGGGCAATGATTTCACACAGATGCAGAAGTAATGAACACGGTAAACACTTGGTTCAGTGAGCAACCACAATCCTTTTTTGCGGACGGCATTTTCCACCTACCTAAGCAATGGGATGCTTGCCTGAATGCCTACGGCGACTTCTTCTGACCAACCCATGGTGCATAATTCATTCAAAATGAATGCTTTGTTTAATTCTACCACACCTGTTAATGTTTCTTTCATGCTTTTGTAATAAAGCCATTGGAACAGGTTTCAAATGAACTCCCCTAATATTTTGCATACCAGTGAAAATCTGATGTAGTTCATCAATTTTCCACCTGCCACTAGAGATTAAGATTTGGAGAAGTTCTCTCTTGGGTCAGTTGTGAGGCTGTTGTAGCTCCACCATAAATATCATCAATCCTCTAATCTGCTATTATTACAGAGCTTTCATAACCAGCCAAGTCATGATGAGAGACGACTACATGAAGTGCTGCAGAATGTTTCAGATTATGACTGCAATCCGCAAGCTTTCTGAATGAATCATTTCAGACTCCAATACAATTCATGAATCACCAAAATATGAAAAGTGGACAGTAATCTTTACTAGAACACGATCACAAGTAACACAATTCCAAATTCCAATACAGAACATTTCCAGTTGTGCTAAAATCCTTAACTCTTAACGTAATATTAACCTAATCTATCCTGTTATTTAAAGCAATGGCAAACTACAGAGCGTAATCTTGCCAAGAAATCAACAACAGCGGTAAAATGCTAGTGTTGACAGCGATTTCCTGTAATAGGATATGCGAAGGAAATAACACCAAAAAAAAAACCCTCTTATGTATCATACTTACAACAAAAGGAGGCAGACAGTCCTCATGGAAAGCATGTCGGCAATGAAACACATTCAGATTACTGGCCAAACGTAAATCTGAAAGGGAACAACCAATCAGTGTAATCTGAACCAACAATAAGCGCTTACAGACAACCTGAAATGGCAACACTGGAACCCAAAGTGTTAATTTTGTTTGCAAAATTAGAATCAGAATCACGATTATGAGATTAAAGCTTTCTTCATTGTGTAGCCATTCAGCTTCTACCTTGATGTTTAAAAGCATCGGGCAGTTACATTTTTGTGTGTTTTTGTTTTCTTCATAATTACAGAGACACTGGCTTAATTTGGTTGAGCAAAGCCATTGGAAAGCCTCCTGAGTTACTGAATGCCTGCTATTTATGCTTATAGGGGATTGAGAATGTGCTTCATGAGACTGAAATTGTTACATACAGTTTATACAATAAAGTAACCAAAATGTTTTGTAATTGTTATTCCCCCACTGTATATAATAATTAAACACAGAATAGGAATTCATGAACTACGCAGAATGAATCAAAATGTAAACAATTTAATACTTTTGCACACACAAAGATTCCCCCCCTCCACCCCCACCCACCCACACCGCCGTCCCACCCCCATCCCCCAAGTAACGTATAACAAGGGGAAACATGTAAATTTTAATGTAAAATCAGCTGCACTATTAATGAACAAAACTGCAATAGACTCTAATCAGTTTTATTGTAAATATATAAAGAAATGTAAAGATAATAAGAACACAATACTTACCATTGACAGTTAACCTCTGATTGCAGACTGGGCATAACTGACTACCTAAAACAGAAGAATATGTATTCTGTTTTATTTCCCATCATTCCCTATTTCTTATTATGTTATGCTTGTATATGTTGTAGGTCATTTCAACACAGTGTGCTGTAGGTCACTTCAATAAAGTGTGTTGTTAGTAATTTCAAATGCTGAGCCCTTTTCAGGGTTTAACTGATTGTCTGCCAGAAGCTGAAAGGTCGGCTTAGTATTGACAGTGAGTTATTTGTTTAATTTCTTTTATTTTCCACAATTTTTAGTGCCCGGTAAATGAAAATTTACATACAGAAAAGATATGCCCTTCTAACAGTATCAGACAAGATGCGCAGATTCATTGCTTTTAGGACAAAAAGATTGTTTAAGTAGTTTGTTTTTATTATTTTAGAAATGGCAACGCCCTCTGGTTCTCTACTTCATAGATTTTTGTCAAATTATCCTTTTAAACAATTTTAGATTATAGTTATTCTGATTTAAAGGACTTTGCAAAAGCATTCTAAAATATCAAGTGCAGTATTCAGTTAAATTATTTAGCAGGCGGTCATACTGGAAAACAAAACTAACAGTGAAAGTTTGTCATCATATGATGGCACATGTCGAATTATGCTTGCTCTAATGGGTCATACTTGTGCCCCTAAGTTTGCTTTGCCTATCACAAATATGCTGAGGAGTATTTAAATAATTAAATTTAAAGAATAATAATTATAACTAAATAGAAAATAGTGTATATATTGTTTCTTAGAACAAACCTGCTTCGTGTTTTCCTGACATTTTCCATTTTGTGTGAAAATGATTTGCTTCAAAATATGGTGTTTTAATTTTGTGTTTTATTTATGTTATGGAGCAGTTCTTGTGATATTGGTGAAGAAATGTGGTGTATTTATAATTATTCAGTAAATTTAACTGGAATATCTTCAAATGATGAGAACTAATGCCTTGGTAAGTGGAAATGTTTAATAATTGTAACCCCTTTAATTTAGTTTTGCTACAAAACATATCATTATTTTTATAATATTTCTAACCTCTCACATAATTATTAACACCGTCATGTTCCTTGTGCAATCTCCTTTAATTTGATATATAACACAATATATCTGCTACAATTTCAACCATTTTTACATCATTATTGTGACACACCACTACTTCCCATTTTATGCCATGAATTTTTGTTTAGTCCAAACCCACTTTTCTGTTTGGCAATGAATCAGTTAATCAACCTCAAAGAGAATGTATCAGACTTAAGAATTAGCCTTCTAGAAGATTCATCAGATAACCAATCTTTAAATTTACATTTAGTTTGAAACGACTCAAGCAAACTAAATATATGAACCTCATGGAACTCTTCTTCTTCAGGTATCTGGCCTGGAGCAATGACAGGACCCATGCTAACTCATATTGCGCTGAAAGGAACGTGGGCCATGATGAAAACATGGTCCTTGAGGGGCACTTTATACACCCAGCCCAGAAAGTCAAAAGGGCATTCTGGGTTGGGATGCCGTGAGGGAAACACCACGCAGAGAGAGCCCAAAAAGGTCATGGCGATATACATCAGAGCATAATTATATACTGTGTATAATAGCACATTTGAGAAATTTTATTGTGAGTGAGAACTGTGAAAGGGTAAAATAATAAGACAGAGAACACAATGCTGTTCTGTTGTTCCCATTCAAGGAGCATTCTTCACTCTGCAGATAATAAGTTAGTGATATTGTGCCATAGAGTCGGTCCAAATGAGCCATATGGAGTATCTGAAACCAGGCTGCAAGCTTGGAGCTCATGTAAACAGCTCACATACTAAGAATACATATCTCTAAGTAGGAAATCACCACAAGAGCTAGACAGATCCAGTCAACAGCCTGATATCAGAAATGTCAAGGACATTAATGATGACGAGGGCATTGTCAACAGACATTCAAAGACAATCATAAGAAGAAGGGTCCTCCTCTACGAAGTGATCAACTCAATATCCTAATAAAACAGTGTCAAATATTGACAGGCAGACAGATATCATCTATCGTGACTCTTTACTGCTCTCTGTCAGCTGATATTTTAATGAAGTTAATGTTGCTTATGTTATTTATTGCCAAACTGTTTACGCTTGCCAATTACATCATCCTTGGTCATCCACTGCTTCTCTCACCTAGTATTTTCTACATAAGGCTAATTTATATATTCCACCTCTTCTATTGATATGCCCCGTACATTTCATGTCTTATCCTTATGGTTTTACAGAGTGATTCATTCATTGCAATGAACTGTTGCAAACTGTGCATTCCTACCAATTATCTGCTGACTGGAGAGAGTAAAGAGTTTTAAAGTGTGCAACATAAACTCCTCCTAGTTTGTTGCCCTAGTCCAACAAGGCTAGATGCCCAATTCACTACCCCAGAAAGACAGGAGTATAACATTCTTTTCATATTTTGTAAAAGTCCTTACAGACTACATAGTGAATCATGTCTAATCTGCTGTGCAAGTTATAGGACAAATAACATGTAAGCAATATCCTAATAAAACATTAATAGCATTTTCCTCCGGATTAATACAGGATTTCTTACTTCAATACTACACAGAAGCATGTTGGCTACACATGCACTGTAAAATTAAGTTAGGTATTCACTGAATTTGGAATTTGCAATAAAGTAGTCCACGGCTTATGGACTCTCCACATCTAACCCACCATGTTTGTTTGCTCAAGCTTATTGGGTGAATATTATGTTATACATGCAAAGGAAAAGTAATTCATCATGCTCTAAATCCGGTGTTCCTGATAACTACATGACACATGCAACATTAATATCAAACATCACGTTTCTGATAGCAAACATCTAAGCTTCATAAGCATTTGCTTTCAGACTTCAAGCTTACAATGTCAACAGTCTTAATCTGTATGAAGTCAGATTCCTTCTTTTGATCATATGATTGAAAAATGTTGTAAAGAAATCCTAAACAGGACTATTTATAGTCATGCCTATGCAGGTGTGTAAATCAATCGGCTCAAAAAGAATTTTTTAATGTATATTTTTTTTAATGTTGCATATCCCTTACAGGACGTTGCAGTCAACACCAGCATTTTTCAGCTGCTGTAGATGTACTAGGCAAGTTTTACGTTCAGTAGTTTGCCATTGCTTTCTGAACAACCGGCTCACATACCCTTAAGTTACAAGTGCAGCACGAACCACTGCCGATTCTCGCAGCTGCTGTTTTCCCCATGTGGACATACATGATTACGAACAATATCGTTAACTCCTTCACCAAGGGAGACCATAGAATTTACCATCAACAAAAACTCCTCTCTTTTGGGTCTTGACCAATCTTTCCAAAAGATTGAAACTGTCAGCTACAAGAATCTTCCAGCATCCATCTCTTAGTGAAAGCTGCAAAAAATAATAACGAACTTTGGAAAACCTTTCTCCTTACAAAGCTCTGTTAAGTTTAAGATCACACTGTTATCTTATTTTTGACTAGAAAAAAAAAACAAATGAATTATTTTCTCTCTATAAATTTCATTTATTAAATGTCTTCAACACTAATTTCTTTGGTTTTCATTTCAGACACTGTTTTACACTATTTTCTAAGTTGTCTTTACTACCTTCTCATGTATTTTATTCCAAAATGCTTTGGGTAGTAACATATGAATTGTTAGAGTATATTCTTTATATCATTGCTGTGTTGTTTTGTACCTTTATCAAGCTTCTGAATTTCAGATCAAGCTTTTTAGTATGAAGAATCTGAAAATATATTTTTGGGAAAAACTAACTTTTACAGAAAGCAATTACCGGATAAAACTTGGGGGGGAAAAATTAGCAATATGAAATTACCATGAACTATTATTAACAGGCTCTTGCACAGAATAGAAGGACTAGGGTGATATAATAGAATCATCAATGTGCATCTCATGGATGGAGATTAAACAAATGTCAATGAAACATGAGGTGTAGAAAAGATGGTGATTCTTGGTAGGTCATTTACTGAAGAAATTCTTCTTCTTCTTCTTTGCGTTCATCCGGAGCGTTTTTTTTTAGATGTGATTGCGGTGTGTCTGGTTAGGCACCCTTGGGCCAACACATTCGACTTTTAGCGTGCATTTTTGACAGGTTAGCATTCCTGTGGGACTCTCACTTTTGTTGTGCCGTCCACATCCCAGCTTGTCAAGTTGGATCGGTCGAATGCTTCACGATCAACCCTCAAGGGAAGGCAGGGACAGTCCATGGCATTTTCCGCCATCCAGGGTGGCTTCCATAGTTGCAGGGCTGACACATAGCACCCTGGTGCTGGGCTCACTGAGGGAATCGTCACATCCTGCTCATGGCTGCTTTAATTCCTCACTTCAGTGTATTGGGCATTTCGTTCACCATGGGCCTTTCCTGCACAAACCAGACCGGTCTGCAGACGGTATCCACTCAGCGAGTTTTCGATTCGGACATGTGCTTGTCGCTGTGCCCATCAGAGCTGTTCCGGGCACAACGGACATTCGGAAAACTAGCTAGTCAGAGCTTTTCCGGACACGATAGGCATTCGGAAAACTAGGTAGTCAGAGCTGTTCCTAGCATGAAAGACATTTCACTTGGACGTAATAGTGTGGTGCCAATTTTTATTTTGCCACCCGTAGGACGACACTTCCGTCTTCGGCAGGCATTTTTAATGAGGTTAGACTTCCTCGGGTTTCGAGGCACGTTAGACTCTTACTGTTGTGGTGTCGCCCACATCTCAGCTGGTCAAGGTAGAACGGTCAAAGACATCACGGTCAACCCTCAAGGGAAGGCAGGGGCAGACCATGGGCATTCCCCACTATCCAAGGAGGCTTCCATAATTGCAGAGCCGGCACATATTGCTCTGAGACTGGGCTCACCCGAGGAATCGCCATATCCTGCTCATGGCTGCTTTAATTCCTCACTTCCATATATTGGGCATTTCGTTAGCCACTCGCCGCTCCCCGCACAAACCAGGAACGGTCAGTCTGCGGACGACATCCACTAGGTAAGTTTTAGCTTCGGACTTCCACGCAATGGATTCGCTAGCCAAGCGTTCCATTTCGTGTTAATGAGACGTTTTTCACCTTTGACTGCACTCACTCTATGAGTATAGATATAGACATTTTCCGTAACCATTTCGTGCGACTGGGGCGCTTTTCTACCTTTAGTACTCGCTCACGAGGTAGGCTACATGTGCTGCCGGCTCAGCACCTTACCTCCGGGCATCAGTGAGCGAGAGACGGCCAGGCCCTCTCATCCGGGGATCCCTCATATCCCCCAGCTGAGAGCCTTCGAACAAGTATCTGAACTAAGCATGTAGCGTGCTCAGCATCTCACCTCCGTTTTTGCAGTATGTGGGTATCGGCCCGGCTCTCACATCTAGGGGTTAGTGGCTTAGAGGCGTTCAGCCATATCCCTCAGATGGTAGCCTTAGTGTATGTGTCTGGACCAAGTATTAGTGACTTTGTGCACCTGATTTGAGCTTTTGACTGCTATCCTCAGTCTACCTGCAGAGCAGCAGGTCGAGTCCCTCTTAGTCTGGTCCCTATCTCAAAAGCTGTCCGATATGTAGTTGTATATTCATCGCCATGGGGCTTGGGGTCACTGGGACATCACTCAAGCCCCCCCCCCCCCCCACAGTGGCAAGGTGGGGGGGGGGGGGGGGGGGGGGCGCCTGAAAAAATTAGTTAATAACATAGCTTCTAACATCAGGCAGAAAAGAAAACTAAAGAAAGACACACACACACACACACACACACACACACACACACACACAAATACTCTGACACACAGAAAAGAGAATTAAAGAGAAATGAATGAAGGTAGATCTGAGTAATACCAGAAAGAAATTGAAGTGACAGCAACTGACAGGAAATCAACAAATAAGATGGCTAAGCTCATTGGGGAGCTAAAAGGCAGGAGCTATGGGTGCCAAATGTTGTCATAAAAATAGCTGAATATGTTTTCAAACTGTTTTTTTGCCTAATTTGAAGGTCATCATAATCAATCCCAGGAACCATGCCCTTTATCACAGTTCTTTCCACGCCACTCTGGTGTGTGCTTTCCACGCCACTCTGGTGTGTACTTTCCACGCCACTCTGGTGTGTACTTTCTACGCCACTCTGGTGTGTACTTTGACCATATTATTGGCCAAAGTATTTCATGTTCCAAGACACCAAGCTGTTTTGGGGGGTTGTTTTTTTTTTAGGTCACAATGAAAATCTAGTCTTGTTTATTTTGGTACACACTTTCCCAACTATATTTTCCTTTCTGTCTCTGTATACATTCCTAGATATATAACGTTTAACATTTTGTTTTCCTTTGACTGTAAATCCTTACTGAAACCATCTATTATTATTTCTCACTGCTATGTTTGATGATGCCGGTCTCTCTGGCCGAGGGGTTAGCGACTTTCTCCTTAATCCCATATACTCTTGTAAGTAATGTGATGACAGTGAGAATCGGTATTGGTTCTAATCGCGTCGGTAACTTATGGGATATGTGAGTCGCCCACTCAAAAAGCAATGGCAAACTACTGAGCGTAATCTTGCCAAGAAATCAACAATCAGCTGAAAGATACTGATGTTGACAGCAATGTCCTGTAAAGGATATGCAAAACATTTATTTATTTATGTTTGATGATGATTATGACAGTACTTCACTGCTTCAAGATTTTCTAGTTATCTGTTAAATATAACTAAATATCAAATGGAAATTATTATACAGTGTAATTAGAAGATGCACAATTTTTAAATGACCATTAAATTGCATTTGGTAGTGTTCAAAAAGAGTGTGATTTAAGTCAGACCCCAGTAGCAAAATGTTTTTCCTGCCCCGTTGAGCTTTTCATCCCAGCCTCATGAAAGAGGTACCAGACATTTCATTGACAAAGTCAAAGCAACCAGTGACATACTTACCACCTCAAGTCTCAGGTGTTGCTCAGACTGACAACACCACCACATCTCCATTATACATCTGTCAACATCATATGCCAAGCCATCAAGGTGTTCATTTCTTTGTCTTCTCCTTGCCCTTTTCCCATCAAATTTGCCAGCTGTCACTAAGAATTCAGGTATATGTCGTCTCGTAACAAGCCCAAAACAAGAATAACTGTCTACATTTAATTTCCCTAAGTAATTTAGTTTTCATCTGCTTCTTGAAGAACTGTCTCTTTCATTTATTTGTCTGTTAATGATATTATTTGCATTTACCTCAGAAGCCATATTTCTGCTGCCATAAGATGTTTCTTAGCGTGCCTGGTTTTTTTTTTATATGCTTCACATACAAGTTTATAAGCTCTGTATTGCAATTTAACACTCTTTTTCTCTCTGCAATTTACATACTTTATTGGTGAATATCTTTTCCATCCTGCAAAAGACTGGTTTTCCCATGGTAATTCTTGTTCACATACGTTAATGTCATGTAAAGTGGATTACTTTATTATTTCACAAAGTGGTACATTTAACACCGGTCTCCATGGCAAAGGGATTATGGACGTGGTTCGTAATCGTGTATACCAGCGTTCGAAACACAGCTGTGTACGATTTGGCAGCAGACCACGTTGTGCTGGTTTTTACGAACAAGTATGGGTGCCGGTCGTTCAGAAAGCAATGGCAAATTCATTCATTCATTCAGTAGCATGTCCTTTGAAGAACCTCACTCCCCTTAACAACCTTCCGGAAAACCTCTCAATCATAAGCAAGATGTCCCGCGTCCGATACACCCATCTGGAGATCATCCCCACGTCCTGCACCCATTTTCTCTTTGGCCTTCCTCTTCCTATCTTCCCAGGCATATACCCCTCCATTACTGTTCTCTCCAAACTTTCCTGTCGTTTCAAGTGACCAAAATATTTCAATTTTCTTTGTTTTATCGTTTTTAATAGCCAACCTTCTTCAATATTCAGCTCTTGAAGTATTGATGCATTTGTTCTTTTCTTTACCCAAGATATTCTTAGAACTTGTCTATAACATTTATATTCAAGGGCATTTATGCGCTGCTCGGCTTGTTTAGTAAGTGTAATGGCAAATTACTGAACATAAAACTTGCCAAGACATCAACAGCAGCTAAAATGCTGGTGTTGACTGCAAATTTTCTGTAAAGGATATCAACTAACTATCACATTTAAATCATTTACAATTCTAACCTGCAAGTTGTAATCTTGAAGAATTTTCACTAAAGAATCTCGAAGACCTGGAATCTCCATGCCCATCTGAATCCTACTGATGACCTTGATTGGATCAATATGAGCACCCACATTCTGAAGTAAAGCTGTGATAAACTCTGTGGATGAGAAACAGCTCTGTAGAATATTCTTCAACTAGTTTCGTTTAAAAACAGGTTGCTGAAAATATTCTCCTCCAAGGAATTAGATCCTGGCACTTTATGAGCTAAAGGCTTATGCAAACCTCTAGCTTCTTGAAGCCTTCACTGTTGCACAAACGGATTGTGAGAAAGAGACCTAGAAAAGTCATAGTCCAAGCAGTATCAAGACGTAAAGATGAGTGGTTAAATCAGAAATGAGATGAAAGGTTTAATCAGGAATGAAATGAATGAACAATTATTTTGGTAAGAAATGAATTCTATAAAGACTGGACCAAAATAACCGAGGATATATATAGACAGGCAGAGTAAGTTTTTGCAGGCTCGTGAGGCTGAGACAGAAGAATACAATGTATGTACAAAATGTCTAAGTATCATGAGGCTGAGATAGAATATAAATATACTTTAGATCACATGGGAAAATTTTTTGCAGGCTTATGAGACAGGAACAGTCTGCATCCAAATTTTCTAAAAGAAAATCAGATATTACATGTTTCTTCATTTCATAAAAAGATACATTGATATACATCACTTACTAGGCTTCGTCATAGCATATTCAATCAGATTTTCCCAAAGCTCCTCATCATCTTGCTCCATACAAAACTGGATAGCATGGTCTACATCCTGCAGTCTCTCTGTGATCAACTTCAGAGCCTGTGTCAGATTACCCATGCGCCCTGTAAAACACAACATTAGTTAAGTTTAAGATTAATCGCTGAATAGTTAATTATTTCAGACAAATTTCTTAGAGAGTCTCATCATAAACACTTATCCACAATAAACAATTCCTGAGACTACAACTCCGCCTGTGTGTAACCAGGGCCCATAAGGAAAGCAAACAACAGTAACACCGTAACCTATAATGCATATTGTACGAGGAGACTAAGAAGGGCTTATGTGAGACTGGCTACCTCATCCCTACGAAAATGTAGCTGCAAAATCCAACCAATCATGAACAAGTCTACAAATGGCTTGGCATGAGTTGATTGAGGACTTATGCTCCTTTAGAAGATGAAAGGCTGAATAAAAGAAGAGGTAGAAGAGACCACAATTCACAACCACCCAATCAACCATCAGCTACTTTCTGTAGGAGCTTCATGCTGCCACAGTATTGTAGTAGATGCTTTGCCTAGATAAACCTCTGCAACAGTATTGTAATAGATGTTTCAGGCAAATAAACCTTCTGCAAAAGTATTGTAATAGATGTGTTGGCCAAATAAACCTTCTGCAACAGCACTGTAATAGATGTTTTAGATAAATAAACCTTCTGCAACACAATCTTCTTTACAATCACCATAAGTCACCTACAGTATTATAATAGACATTTCGGCTAAATAATCCTTCTGCAGCTAAATGTATCGTGCCATTTATCAATTATCATGGTAATTTGTGATCAAGCTACTAGCCACCGCAGTAAAAGTCAGATAACTTTAGTGCCCAGAAGGGTTTAACAGGATATTATCATTTTTTTTTAAATATACATCCAGCAATTCATAATATATTATAATAACTAATATAACGATACACTTGTATTTGGTTAACTCGGTGATAACAAAGAATATAATGATACACTTGTATTTTTGTTAACTCGGTTATAATAAAGAATATAATGATACACTTGTAATTTGGTTAATTCAGTTATAATAAAGAATATAATGATGCACTTGCATTTTGGTTAACTCAGTTATAATAAAGAATATAATGGTACACTTGTAATGTGCTTAACTCAGTCTTCTTTTTCTGTCTGTCATCTCCCAATGAAGCGTAGCCCTCAACCAACTCACATCAGGTCCATTGTCGATTTCTTCATGATTGATTGCATTTTGCAGAAACGTTTTTTTACAGGATAACATAGCCAGCCTTACTCTTACTCTCCATTGTCGTCTTACGACATGTATGGCAGGTTACTGTGTTACTATTCTTGACTTCCCTTTTGGGTCCTGGCAACACATGGGCGTAACTCAAGTCTACACCAGACGCACAATACCATACTGAGATGATGGTGTCACAATTACCCTAAGTCACCTACATGTCTTAACAAATCAGAAACCAATATGGAACATCATATCAATGCCTGGTGATCTGCACAAATTTACTCAACCTGACTGATAGAGATATACAACTGTATAGCAAGCATAATATAATATAATAAATATAATATAATATAATATAATATAATATAATATAATATAATATAAAATAATATAATATAATATAATATAATTGTCAGGATCTTATATTCGGCTCGTTGGCTAACACGTGTGAGACAGTACAAGTATAACGTGATTCGACGTAAGACACAGCAACACAAGTTCTATGGATTTATTGTCACATTAAATACAGAACGATAATTACAACGATCTACAATATATAACTCACAACCACAATACAGCTCATAGGTCTGACGCTCAAGATATCAGTCGTTCGGCTTTCAACCACGGAGATTCACACAAACGCCTTGCTCTCGTCACACAGTCCTTCCAGTCTCCTGTCCCAGCTCGGTCTGAGCTATCACGCACACTGCCCACTGCCTCTGGTGGGGTCACGTGGCTTGCGTGCGTCTGTCGTCAGCCTGACCGCTGGTCGCGTGTCAGGTAGCAATCTTGCCAGCCGACAACTCTTGTCCGCCGGGTGCCGTAACGATGTTGCTGCATAGCTAGGCTCTGACATTCTCCCCGGGTACCTCAATGAAAGATGCCATCTTTCATTCATGATGTATGTATATACTGGGGTAGTGTTAATTTCATGTCAGAGACTACTCTTTCCCAGTGTTATGCATGAAAATACATATATGGCATAGAAATATATACAAAAAATGTAAGTTGCATTGAAATGACAAATGAAGTACAACTTTTAACACAACTCAGGTTTCATCCCCCTGATGCCTGGTTACCTCCATTGCAATAATACCCAGTCAGATCAGTAGTACCAGCTTCACGCATCTACCTCGCAGCAATTTGAAAAAAACGTAATAATATGGTTGTTTTGCAACAGCCATCTAGCCAGACTGAAATACGGCTTTGTATTAGTCGTATTAAACACTTAAACTCTGACCTCATTTGGCCAGGAGCTCTTATGTTGGTTTGCAATGTTGGCAGCTCTATGACATGCTTGGTGGACGCCTACCTGCTGTGATAACCATTTGAGCAACAAAATGTCTATCTATACAATACACATTAATGAATATGTTTCAAATTATGGCCCTTGATGTAATTCACAAATGCAAGGGAAGTAATTTTGACATTCAAGAAATTTTATACATTACAATAATTATTTAATTTCTTAGCGTCATTGCTTGACGTTTCTTCATATTAACGAGAAAAAGTCGGTAATATGAATACATTAATCAAGATATGATTCTAAGATTACACTAATCAAAATAAATAAGTACCAAATTGGTGTATTATACTTTATAAATTCAAAAGGATTTTACAATCGTCATATATTTTTGAAAATTTGTATATCGTCTGCTAATTTTGCTATACTTTTTAAATTACACCGGAAATACACACGAAACGCAAAATTTAGTTGCTGTTACACTGTTTGAACACAACTGTTCCGGGTTTCAGAGATCGTAAACCGTTATCACAGTTCGTGTTTGATGTTATAGTATCACAACTCTCGGATTATGGTGGAATGTTCTTGTTTCCGATGTGTTCACAACTTATGGATAATGATCGACTGTTCTTATTTCGGATGTTCAAACGTCGAACAATTTGGATTAAATTCGCTGTAGAGGTGGTGTAGGAGTCAATGTTCGGTCCACATTTGCACATGTCGTTAAAATATCACGGTGAAGAAAATCACTCACAGCGGTCACAATGGTAAAGTTCGCTTCTGGTTAGTGGTTAAGCGTTTGTGACACTGTTTTTAGTGTATATTTACAATTAATATTGTTCTCTTTCTAACACACACTACACAATTATACTACACTCATTACATGACTTGATTAAAATAAGTATATTATACATGTCGGTTTTTAACCGTATCACACTTTGAATTATAGACCTTACACAGTAGGTGAATGACAAAAATATTCACTCATTGGTGGCTGTGTTGGTCTGAGTGTATTACACACAGTGCACTCAGACATTGCTTACTGGGTCGGTCGGACAACGGGACAAAAGATCGGCAATTGCATTCATTCTGCCGGGAATATGGCGAACTTCGAAACTGAAATTTTGAAGCTTCAAGGACCAGCGAGCAATCATATTATTGGATGGTACTCCGGCATTTATATACCGTAATGGACTGTTGTCAGTTTCGATGATAAAGTGACGTCCTAGAAGATATTTGGATAGCTTCGTCACACTTTCTACTAAGGCCAGTGCCTCTAATTGCGGAATGGACCATGCACGCTCTCGAGGTCTTAGTTTTCTTGATATGAGACAAATTGGATGCAGGATGTTGTCGTATTCCTGCAACAGGACTGCCCCAATCGCAACGGAGCTAGCATCTGTTCTCAATCTGAAAGGTAAACGGATGTTGGGCAATTTAAGGATTAGGTTATTGGAATTCTTATCAGAAAAGTGTGCCAAAACTTTATGAAATGCATTTCGTAGGCATTCATCGTGTACAACTTTTTCAGGCTTATCCTTGGTTAGTAAGTTAGAAAAAACCTCGGTCAGTTCTGAAAAATCAGGAATAAAGTTCCTGTAATAGTTGATCAGTCCCAACAGACTGCGGACTTGTTTCTTATTTGTTGGAAGTGACAGTTTTAGAATTTTGGAGACAATTTTGTTGTCTGTCATGACAAAGCCATTGGATATTCTGTACCCCAAAAATGATATCTCTTGGTAAGCCATGCTCACCTTTGAAGGCTTCACTGTCAGTCCGTGCTGTCTGATACTAGGTAGTAGTAGTAGAACGTCCTGTCCAGGTGTCAATGTTATAGTTCCGTCGTTGTCTCTGTATGGACACAGATGTCGTCAGTATAGTGAATGATATTAGGAATGTCAGATAGGAGGAGTCGTATAGCAGACAAGGCAAGTCTGGAGTTACTGGATCTAAGGATATAAAGTGGGTTACGGTTAAAATCTTCCAAAAGGATTTTCAAATTTTATGTTGAGATCATTTTGAGTGCTATCTCCAAACCTGCACTCGTACATGTGTGTATACATTCAATAGTTCAAACAATAATAATACACCATGTATAGTTGTGAAATGTAATCGTGCATGTTTGTATGATCTTTTGCAATTTGTGTATATTTTCCACAATATGTAGGGTAATTTGTTGCTGATTTTTGTCAGTAATTCCACCGACTGATGTTTTACATTGTTCAGCATAGGTATTCGTATGAGTTGATTTAACATAGAGATTATGAGTGGCAGTAACAAAATTTGGTTCAACAGTAATGACATAAGTAACAAAGTCTGCTGGTTTGTCATGAGTAATATCATCTGTGTTGTGTCATGATGATGTGGAAATATAACTGTTTGTGAAGACATTTGTTTTGTATTTACAATCAGTAGTGCAAGTATAACTATCCACTGTGTGCACTTGGTTATGTGTGTAGTTGACAGAGAGTATAGGAGGTATAGTATATACCATGATGATTTGTGATCTTTCCTCGCTGTTGTGAACTGTTTGTTTTCTGCACCTTTTTCTTTGTGCTGATACACACCAGTTTCTGTTTCTTCTTGTTCTGAGATGGTAATCACGTTGGTATGGTGTGGTATCTTGGTCTGTTCATCATGTTGTTGTATGATGAGTGGGGTAGTTAAGGCATTATTTGTTGTGGTGTTAACTTTTTGCCTTGTGTGAGGTTTGGACTCTGTGTAATCTGTCACATTTAATACATTTCCAATTAATAAATCACAACATGGATTGTCTAATAAAGCACAAGTTACTCTGCCTGATAAGAAAGGTGATTTTATATTGGCCCATGCCATAGGATATTTCTCTACTGTCCCTGAAACAGTTCTGCAATAGATGTACTCATCTAGGTAGTCTTTAGGGTCAGCTAGGGTCTTTCCGAAGACCAATAAGACAGGACCCTGTGTCGCGTACACATGTGCATACTGTGTCATTGATGTAACCTTCATGGAATGTTAGTTTTCCTAACGACAGTCTTGAGGTTTTGTTCATCTCCTCACCTTCTTGTTGAGTATTGATGTCTTTACATAAGGAATGAGGTTGAGTGATGTTAATAACATTATTACAATATGGTACATAGTCTGATTTTGAGTCTATTACCAAGTTAGCTTCCTCATTGGTAATAGGGACGGCGTGCCCGCATGTTAAGATACCATTTTCATAGAAGGTATTACAGACAGTACATTTGTTAGCACTAAATACATCACAAGCCTGTGCTGCATGTACAGGATGTTTTTCTGGATTTTCGTCTTCTGACGCTGAGCTATCGAACAAGGCGGCATTGGCTTTGTTGGTCATATGCCTGCCTCTACAATCCATGCGATGGTGACCGTAAGCCTTGCAGAGAAAACATTTACGTAAACTTTTGAACGATTTACGTTCTCTGTCTTGTCTGTTTACCATATTTTGCAAGTATGTTTGGTACCCTGGGTTTTTATCGCACATCTCGTTCAAATAGTGAGACATTTTACAATGAACACAATGTCTAAATTTTTCAGAGGTAGGCCTGTTTGGTTTTTGCCTACTATAGTTTTTCTCATAGTTGGCTGCTGCTACCCAGTTACTGTCAGTAGCTTCAGTGGCAAAACACTGTTTATTTGCCGTATAATAGGCCGACCCACGTCTTTCCATTTCTTCCACACTTGTGCATTCATTCTCCTGTAAGAACTTAGAAAAAGATGATGGGATAGAAGAAATGACCTTATCTCGAATGATGAGATCTTCTAATTTATCATAATTTTTGTTAATTTTGGCTGATGAAGTCCATTTGCTGAAAATGTCTCGGACTAAACAGAGGTAGTCAGAGAACGTTTGAGTTGATTTTGGACTCAGTTTACTGAATTGTTCTCTGTACCCTGCCTCGTCTAACATGAAATGTGCCATTATTTTGGATTTAATATAATGGTACTCTTTTCTGAGGTCTTTGGGGATGGTTTCAATGACTTTAAGAGGTTCCCCAGATAGACTCCTCATATATAGAATATTCCATTCCGAAAGTGGAACTTGGTAATGTTCCATTAATGTCTCAAAATTTTGGGTAAAGGCTGCTATGCAGTCACCCGAGGTATAATTACGTACGATACCTTGGTACTTCTTATACTGGTTTTCTTTCTCCAGTCTTTCAGATTTCTTTGACTCTTTATTCATTGCAGTCTCAGTGTCAAGTTGTTTCATTTTCAACTGTAATTCTAGTTCTTCTCTCTTACTCTGAGCTGCTATTTCTGCCTTTTTCAGCTCTGTTTCCTTCTCGATCTCGGCCCTTTTCAATGCACTATCTATCTCAGCTTGCTTCAATGCTGTTTCATCTCTGCCTGTTTTAAGGCTGTTTCATGCTCTGCTTGTTTGGCAGCTCTTTCAGCTGCTCTTTCTTCGCGTTCACTGTTTTTCTCTTGTACCAGGAGATATTCAGCGTATTTGTTCTCACTCCATTTTGTTAATTCATCACCTTGTAACTTTAATTTTAAGCCCATATCAATGAAATCAAACAATGACGACATGATGGAGAAAATACGTCAATGAAAATCAATCACACAAAATATGTTGTAAATGGTTAGTCGAAAAAAACAATTTACAATTGATTTGACTATACGATGCGTGCCCCCTAATGCATACGTAAAGTTAAAGTAAAGAAAAATATACTCAAGTGCCCTTGGATACGGTGAAGAACGGTTGGACAAACGGGCTAGCAAACTCTAGGGTCGTACTTCGGAACCACTAATGACCTCTACGGCACGGTTATGGATGGTACGCAAAAACCTGCTTTGTTTTTGGAGAGAAATAAATTAGCGTCTATTTGTTGGTGTGTGCCTGCAAGTCACTAAGTGTTGATTAGGTTTGGATGGCGTCGAGTATAATTGTATGTCGTAAATTTGTCGTTAACAGTGTTTCTTTCAACAGAAGTTACACTCTTTCCAAAACTTTTTGCGTTCCACAAACTCAATACACAAAGACAATCTATCTGTATTTGAACACTCAATAACATTGATGACACATCACTTACATCAAGATGACATTCAGTAAGGACATAGACATCAAGTTTACAAGATGGCGACAAGGTCAAAATGGCGACAAAATCACAATGTTGACAAGGTCAAACGGTTACAAGTTTCACGAATTACAAATGTTTTACACGTTTACAGGATCAAACAATATGTACTGCACATTTACTAATGATTTTAAACATATTTAGACAATGTAGTAATGGATCACACTGAGACTTTTCCGATCACATGTACATCACTATAACCTTGACAAATTTTACACGAACAAGAATTATAGTTTTAAATAACAAAGACGAGTAACACACGTCTAAATATATTAGGTTCTTAAACAAAGACGAGCAACCCACGTCCACACATGTCAGGATCTTATATTCGGCTCGTTGGCTAACACGTGTGAGACAGTACAAGTATAACGTGATTCGACGTAAGACACAGCAACACAAGTTCTATGGATTTATTGTCACATTAAATACAGAACGATAATTACAACGATCTACAATATATAACTCACAACCACAATACAGCTCATAGGTCTGACGCTCAAGATATCAGTCGTTCGGCTTTCAACCACGGAGATTCACACAAACGCCTTGCTCTCGTCACACAGTCCTTCCAGTCTCCTGTCCCAGCTCGGTCTGAGCTATCACGCACACTGCCCACTGCCTCTGGTGGGGTCACGTGGCTTGCGTGCGTCTGTCGTCAGCCTGACCGCTGGTCGCGTGTCAGGTAGCAATCTTGCCAGCCGACAACTCTTGTCCGCCGGGTGCCGTAACGATGTTGCTGCATAGCTAGGCTCTGACAATAATAATCTTGCAAACCACAAGGAGTCTGGCTTGACATGTTTATGACCCAGTCCAAAATTGGATCATGATCTACAGCAAAGCCAAAAATGTCAGATAGGAATAGACAATAAGGTTGGCATCTTGTAGCTTCACTTCATTAAGCTGTGACTTCATACAGGTTAAGCATTAAATAATTTGTACCGGTATGCTAGAATGCAATACTTACTGAGACCACCCAAAATAGTAAAATGTGAAAGACTAAAATTGAACTGGACAAATGGCATTCAGAATTTTTTTTTTTTTTTAAACCCTAGCATACATAAACAATCATGCAAGAGACAGGCCATGTAAAAACAAAGTCATACAGACCATCATGGAGGTGGTAAAGGGAGCAAGCAAAGCAAAGCAATGATATTTGTGTGTGATATCTTGTATAAAAGATATAACACTCAACACAAACACCATAACATATCTGTTGTAGCATATGTATATATATATATATATATATCTGTTTGTTACAATGGCCCATAAGGGAAGCAAAAACTAGTAACACTGTCACCTATAGCATGTAAGTTTCATACATTTCACTTAGGGCAGGCTACGTCACCATGCACAAAAATTCAGCACAAAATCCAACCAACACTGAACAAGTCACAAGGATGGTCTGGCCTCAGTTGGTAGAGGGTCTACACCCTAATGGGGGATACAAGGCAAAATAAGAGGAGAGAGCATACATATAAGCCTTAGTTGTCTTATGTGACTAAATCCTGCAGCTGATTATATAGAAAAGCCAGACTCCATGTGTCTAGCAAGAGATGGCTTATGATTATATCCATCATACCGTTATATATCTCTGTGATTCAGTTTCAGTAGAGTTATCTAATTTTACACCAAGTTCGTAACAGCTGAGTACACTACAAAAGCTTTACTGCTCCTCCAGAACCGCAAAATTCCCTTACCTAGTAAGAAAACTTGCTCTTTAATATAATCTCTAGCCTCGCACTCTTCCCAGGCAGTCTGCAGTGGGTAGAATTCACTACGTCGCAGAAACGGAAGGAGCTTTGGACGATCAAATTCTGCATACAGCTTGACCAGCTGTCCGTGATATCCTTGTGTGCCTTGCAGATCACGCTGGACCAGCTGGTCTAGGTACTAAAGAAAACAATGCTGGTTAAGAATACTTAAAAGCAAATATTTACATAAACAAGTTCAGATCAAGTTTCTTGATCCCTTGTCAGATCTCCTGCCTCATGCACCCGTATGCCCAAGGTGTCTGCAAAGTCCTGTGTCCATCTTCATTCAAGTTTGCACCTGCCTCTTATTCCAAGAACCATGCATTTCAGTCATTGTTCTTTCCTTAATATGGACCAAGTATTTCAGTTCCTAAGAAATGAAGCTGTTTAACAGCCAGTTTTCTTCGATGTTTAGATCATGCAGAATGTCAGTAATTTTCTTCTTCTTTTCCATTATATTCTTATCTTCTTCTTTTCCATTATATGCTCATCTTCTTCTTTTCCATTATATTCTAATAAGTTTTCTATAACATTTAAGTTCGATTGCCCCAATTTTCTATTTTAGTGATTGAAAAATGGTAAGCTAACAATATCCAGACAATTCTTGAGGTAAATTTGAATAGCAAGAATAAATCTCTTACCACATACAAATATTTCTGTGTCTTGTTTAGTTGCTGGACCACTTTTTCAGCCTGCATAATGGAATCAATTATCTTAAATCAGAATCATGTATTATTTCAATGACTTCAACCTATTATCTTAATATCACAACCATCTACTATTATAACCACCTCATTTAAATTGCCTTAATATCACAACCATCTACTATTACAACCATCACAATAAATTACCTTAATATCATGATATTTATTTTTTAAGTCATGATGGCTTACTGGTTAGTGCAACAGCCTAAAAAGACAATGGTCCAGGTTTCCCAGCAGTAGACCCATCTGGTGTTTCATAAAATGGGTCATTCATTCAGTAGCATGTCCTTTGCAGAACCTTGCTGCCATAACAACCTTCCGGAAAACCTCTCGATCATAAGCAAGATGTCCCGCGTCCGAAACACCCATCTGGAGATCATCCGCCACATCCTGCACCCATCTTCTCTTTGGCCTTCCTCTTCCTCTCTTCCCAGGCATATACCCCTCCATTATTGTTCTCTCCAAACTTTCATGATATTTCAAGTGACCAAAATATTTCAATTTTCTTTGTTTTATTGTCTTTAATAGCCAACCTTCTTCAGTATTCAGCACTTGAAGTATGGATGCATTTGTTCTTTTCTTTACCCAAGATATTCTTAGAACTCGTCTATAACATTTATATTCAAAGGCATTTATGCGCTGTTCAGCTTGTTTAGTAAGTGTCCAGGTCTCACAGGCATATGTTGCAATGGGAAAGATGCATGCTCTTAAAAATCTCATTTTTGTAGTTCTATCTGTCCCACTCCATAATTTATTCAGTTGTTTTAGTCTTTGAAGAGCAATTGATAGTCGTCGTTTAATTTCTTTCATTGTGTTGGTAATCAATGACCCAAGATATTCAAAATTGTCCATCACCTCTAATTTTTGGTCATTAACATATATTTCTTTCTCCATAGTAGTTTTATCTGTATGCATTATCTTTGTTTTTGCTATGTTAAGATATAAGTTGTGATTTTCACTATTCAATTGGGTTGAGGCTATTAGGTTTTCTATACCATTCTGTATTGTGGATAGTAATACTGTATCATCAGCATACCGAATCTCTGGTATGTCATGATCACTGATATTTAGGGCATCATATTGCTCCCTGTTTATATCATCACTGAATTTCTCATTATATTTTCAGCATACAGATTAAACAAATAGGGGGGGTAGCACACAGCAATGACAGACTCCTTGCTTGATGTCAAACCAATCTGATGTCTCGCCATCTATTCTAACAACTGCTTGTTGGTCTAGATAGAGCATTTTTATGAGTTATATTACATGTGATGGAAAGCCCATATTCCTCATGATTTCCCAAAGTTTCTGATGTTGTACACAGTCAAATGCCTTTGAATAATCCACAAAACATGAGAATAGGTTTACATTAAATTCTCTGCACTTCTCTATAATTAAACGCATGTTGAGAATTTGATCTCTTGTTCCTCTTCCTTAGTTTAGTTTAGTTTAGTCAATGGATCAACATCATGGCACACGGGTGTAACCCATAAGTGCTCCGTTCTCCTCCTAACTCAAACCTGAGTCTGGAGAAACTCAGCTCAGTGCATGAACTCCGTAGCACCAGCGAGGCTCCTGAAATACTTTGGGTAGATTTTCAACTCAAAATTTTGCCCAGGCAGCGCCATTAGGCTACTCTTTTTCGATTTCCAACTGCCAAGGGATTTTTTACGTGCATGACATACTCACAGGAGTCCGATTTCATTACCCTGAGACCAGGGGAAATTTTATTACTAGACGTCCACGTGAAATAAATCCCTGTCCTCACAGGGGCATGAACCCGGGACCTCCAGCGCTCGAGGCGGACACCATACCTCGAGTTTCCCTCTTCCTCTTTCCTGTCCTCTTCCTTGTCTAAATCCAGCTTGAACCACGTTAATTTCTTCTTCCATTTTCTTCCGAAGTCTTCCCATTATGATTTGTAGTAGGATTTTACTTATATGACTGATCAGGGCAACACTTCTATAGTTGGTGCATAATTTCAGATTGCCCTTTTTTGGTACTGGAATGAAGATAGTTCTCTTCCAGTCTTTTGGCCATATACCATATTTCCATATCTTTTACATAATGCATGATACATTTGTATGCATTCTTCTCCTCCAGCTTTAATTAGTTCACCTGGTATCTCATCACATCCAGGTGATTTACCATTCTTCAGGTTCTTTATTGCCCATGCAATTTCATCTAATGAGAGTTCGGGTTCTGTCTCTGCTGTCATTGGTTCATGTATCTCATTCATATCCTCTCTGTCATCCATATCATACATTCCACTGCAGTACTCCTGCCATCTTTCTAGAATTTGTCTAGATTCTGTTAAGGTATTTCCCATCTTGTCACAGATAACATTTCAACTGAGGTTGAACATTTTGTGTCAATAACTTCATTTCTTTGAACATTTCATAATCTCTTCCAGTCTCATGATATTGCTCTATTCTGGTACAGCAATCTTGTATATGTTTTTGTCCTTTCTTGTGTTCTTTCTTATTTCTCGAGTAAAAGATTGATACTTCATCCTGCTGTTATCGGATTCACCTCCTTTCTGTTTCAGTTCCCTTCATTGTTTTATTAACTATAATTTATCTGATGCAATCCATGGCTTATGTTGCTTGCTTCTTCTTGGTCGGAATTAAATCTTTGGCTGCAGTTATCAAGATATCTCTAGCTTGTACTGCCAGTTCATCATGTGTCATTTCCTCTTGCATCAAGACCCCAAAACGATGTCTCACTTCTACATTGTATGCATCTGGTATTTTTGTGAGATCAAGACCTTGGTCCTTGGTCCTCAAATAAGCTTTTTGAGTTTAAATTTCAGATCTGCTTCTAATAACTGATGATCTGTATCACAGTCTGCACTTCGTAGGGTTTTTGCATATGCTATGCTTGATCTCCATCTTCTTTGTGTTAAAATATAATCTATCTGATTTTTGGTAATACTGTCCGGGGACTTCCATGTGAAGAGTCTTCTTGGGTGTTGTTTAAAAATGTAAATGAGTACTGGATAATTTTTATATTTTCTGGTAATTATCTAATAAAAGAGAATGAGGAAAGGAACTGACTACTACACCTCATTAAGCTATGGCATAGAATAAGAGATGACCTAATGCTATATGCATTAAAAGCAGTATATGTCATGGGCCTACCTTTACCTACAACTGCAACCACTTTAACCAACTAATTTAAGATTACAACATTCTACTGTAATAACAGCTTCAACCAACTAACTTAATATCACAGTTCTCTGCTGAGCATAATCTAATTCAAATGTTCTGAAACAGACACAAAGACAGCTTATCACAAGCATCAGAAAGAAGCAGTCAACATTTTTGGCCACAATATGAGAAGAGAAAAAGTGGAACATATAGTGACAACTGCAAAGATTTGTGGAAAGAAGACAGTAAGAGAAGACATTTGTGTCATGGCATGGAAGAGTCTCAGCGTGCAAACTGATACATGTTGTAGGATATCGCAAGATGTGCAGAAGCATGTTCACCCATATGTATAGTTTCCTACTTTAATCTATGTGCCTTCCTCCAAATTTCTCCAATCTTATATACATTTCACACTAATCTGCAAATTGTTCCCTGATATTATATTGTTATTCATGGTAACATTATTACAATATCACTTTAAATTTCTTTAGAGGAATGTAAATTTGTAATTTTTTTTAAATGGCGTGAAGACACCACCAACAGACACAAAAAAAAAGATTAAACGATGAGAACGAGAGGTTGAAGAGATGGCAAACAATATTAAAAAATTAACGCAGTCAGTAACACAATTTTTGACCACGTGTGTCTGGGTCAGCAAACTAGAGCTAGAGAAAACTATACTTCGCCCCCACAAGGCAACACTGTAGACAGGCTGTATCATTGCATTTACATTAAAAAGGAAAAGTAACCCTGGTCCCAAACACTGCTATGCTACAGTTAAGATGTATTGGCCAAACGGAGAAAATATTACAATACTGCTCTAAAATAGACACAACACAACAAACATCCTCTTTACAGCACACAATAAAGAAGGAAGAAGAGTTGAGTTGAGTTGTTGAGACAAGAACTGACAAAACAGCACTCAGGACATTCTAATGCATGATTGGTACTCATCTTCAAAACCAGCAAAGAGTCCCAATAATAATGGTACCAGTTGCAATCTGATTATTTCTCCAGTCTGGCCTTTCCTTAGAGAAATTAATGTCCTCTGGTCACTCCCTGCCACACGATTACCTCCAATGTAATGATGGTGTATCTGTCCCTGCACATGAACCCACAGGGCTGCCTTATCATGCACCAAGTACCCACCCAGAGGTGCAGATCCAGACAATGTTTCCGCCTACTTGTTTCCCAACATACCAGCATGCCCTGAGGAAAGATCCAATGGGTGCTCCCAGTCTCTTGATTGTTTGATTGAAGCCTGCCACTCTGCATGAAGCATGCCTGTCTTCACCCTACCCAACATGCTCAGTGATTCTATTATAATCATGACTATGTGTGCTGTTTATCCTACAGAGAGTAGACCACAGCAGTGACTCCCTCCACCTCCATTCTCAGACTAGATGTTATGGTATCATATGCCAGGCTCTCCTGTACTACACATTGTACATTAATCTTTACTCTGAACCCCTAGAAACTTCTTTTGCCTCTTAGCACAGAGCCATCTGTGCAGATGATTACATCACCTGTGCACGAATTGTTCATGTATCAATTATTGCACCTTCCATTAAGTCCTACCTGCTGGTCAATTCCTACACTCCCAATTTAGTGCGATTTATGAACCTGCTGATATTCTGACTTATTCCTCTCCTTTCTCAATGTTTTCGAGCAAGAATAATGACATAGTGATTTCGTTTTTTCATTGTTACTGCTTGCAGTATGCTAAGAGTTCACAAGAAATTACTGACCGGAATGATCTCAATGTTGTCCAACAACATCTTGACTGCTCTGCTTTGATCTAGATCCATGAGCTGTGTGATCTTATCACTGATCTTGTCGTACAAGTTGTGGTCATGGATCAACTGGAAGACATCCTTGTGCTTTAACCTGTGGAATATGAGAGCTTGGTGATTTGTTTGCTTAGTCTGTTGGTTATGTTACTGATTTTTCAGTTGGGGCCATTTTTATTTCTGGCAATTAGTTTTTTTTATTCATCTGTTCAGCCAGTTTTCTTTTCTCTTGTATCTGTTAATCTTTTAAACTTCTGTATCCTATTTAATTACATTTCTTTCTTAATAAAATTGTGGGCACCTATAACTGTTCTTTCTTCACTCTTCATTTTTCACAACAGGAAGCATCCGCTGTACAAAGCTTTAGATGATACCAAGGGACATAGGCTGAAGAGAGACAGGTCTTGATGGCACTAGCTGAAGATACAATTAGTCAAGTGTGTGGAATGAGCAGGACAGTGCATGGAAAAGAATGGGTCATGGCTCCCAGAACAATGAAGCATGGCATCGTGTTATAGTTACATTGGGTTGAGGGTGCCGAGAATGGGCAGCGGGTGCTACAGACATGACTATGCAACAGTTTATATAGAAGATAACTCATGCGCAGGCGATGTAATTTAAATTATATACAATGATGGGTCTGTGGGAAGAGGAGGGAAAATGTGGATGCGGTTTTGCTGCAGAGACAAAAGGACACCGTTTGAAAAAGGATAAATTGGCATATGCTAACACAACATCAAGCATGAGAATGACAGTTGAAGCTGTGACAGCAGTCTTCTGATGGTTGGAAAGCAGCACAGCCAGAGATCTTGTGATCATAACGGACTCACAGAGTATGCTTCGGAAAGTGGAAACTGGCATGTTTCATGATGGAGTGGCTAGCATCACTCAACAAGATGCAAACCGAGAGCACACCATGGATTTTCTGTCCAAGGCATGCAGGTGTGTCAGGTAATGAACAAGCTGATAGTTTACCAGCAGGTACTGCCTCTCTGTGATCAGCTGGAAAGTGTGGCTGAACGGATGAGTGTCCACATTTGGGAAGACTGGCTTAGAAGGAGGTGAGTAGAGGGTCTGGACAATACTCAAAGTGGAGAGGAAAAAATCAGGTGGATTGTTAATGAAATTACTAATGGAATAACCAATATGTGGAAAATTTGGTGGCTTTTGAAGACGAGAATGGAGCATGTGCAGGAATGTCCCAAGTGCAGTGATGTTGATTCTTAAATTAAGTATTAAGTATTATCATAAAGTAATTAATTCTGTTGATTCTGAGTAACTCAATTGAATTCTGAAACAGAAAGCTTACCTCAAATAAATGTCTAGTGCCTTGTCATATGCTCTTTGATGTGCATAGCTGAATCAAAAACAAAATTAGTCAATAAAATAAGGGACATGACAAATGTAGCATTAAATTATTCTGTATATAACATCCATTGCTGGATTCATTTGCCTGTTACATTTGCCACAGTCTCATATTGGATTCTGGTAAGTTTTACATTATTTGTATAGTATGGAAACAGATAAATCATCATGGCCTGGAGAGAATGGCACAGCAGGAAGTGACTAGAGGATGTGGCCAACACCCAGAACTCCAAGGAAAGGCCAGACTGACAAATAATCCGACTGCAACTGGCACCAATAATATTGAGACTCTCTGCTGGTGTTTTCAGATGAGGGTGGAGTATGTATGAGAATATCCCAACCACTGTTATGTCAGTTCTTAATTCAAATACTATTTCTCAGTTCACTTTTACATACTTATACAAATATAAATTGTCTTCTTCTTATTATCTTCTTTTTATGCTGGAAGCAAACATTCGTAATCATGACTTTCCTACTCACTCTGTCTTCTGATATTTTGATGAAACTGGTATTACCTATATTATCACTTGACCAGCTGTTTAAGCTTCTGACATCCAGCTGCTGTAAATGACAATCTCTTCAGGAGGTGCTCTCCTGCACCCTGTTCATGTTGTTCTCTTAATTAATTCTTCGCAATAGTACTAGCAGTGCAATTAATTTCTGTAAGAGCAGTTTCCATAAAGGGTGAGTTGACCTAGCCATTGTGCCTATCCTCCACGTAGCACAGTTAAAACGATGACCAGTTCTGATACATTTTTTTAAATTGCTCACCACTTTAAACCATTACCTGCCTGCTGTGATGTAACCCTAATCAGGGTAAAAAGTGAATACTTCACTCCTGCCCATAAAGTAACATTAGAACATGTGCTTTTTCTCTAGTTGGTATTTTACAATTTTGACTAATTTTTAATTATTTGTACTCTTTTGTGAGACCTATGCAGTGGTCAAAATTCAGTACTTAGTGGCTTACTATAGAAAGCTTGTGATTGTTAGTGTAACGTACAAATTTCGTAGACATAAGAAAAATTACAAAAAGTGACTTTAATGGTAATGCAGTTTAAATATGTTATAAATGTGTTTGTAACTTCTAATAGTGATTTATCATAGTAAATCATATCGATCTGTGTTTGAGATAATGGGTTCTTTCTACCTTGCTGTCTGAGCAGTAAACAAACAAACAAAATAACAATAAATAATATACGTGAGCAAGAATCACATTTACGGTGCTAAAGAATTTATTCCAAGCAAGAATGTATGTTAAAGTTAATGATCATAAACTTATAGCCTTTTATTGTTTTTATTTGATTGAGTAGCAGTTGGCAGACACTATGAATATAGTGACATACACTGCCATCTGGCGATGGAATGACCACAGGAGGAATAATTTTTTATTTATGAAATCTTAGAAGACCAGACCTTAAGTTCTTTCCAATTTCAGAATTCCAATAATAATAGCTGTCAATCTAACTATAGGCTGCATTTGGGCAGTGATGACATTAATGGTCTGGTCTAATTATAATATGTTGGATTTTGTTAAATTAATACTTAGATGAGAAAGTATATTTGTTATTTCAAATAATGGGTGTAAACTTTTTCTTTCTTATACTTTTGCTATTTTATATTGTGTATATTATATAATCATGTTTTCTAGCAACTGTGATATTCATATTGTGCTATCATGGCTCCAGTCTGCACATGTCTGTTCATTATTCTAGAGGTGCTCAAGTCAAAGGCCAAGACAAGCACCAGCTGCCAAGGCTGACCATGAGACAAACATGCACTCAAAGTTATCTGGAAGTCTCAATGAGCTCTTGGCAATCAATAAAACATGGACTTCTTTTGCTGACGTTACTTGTGAACAATAAGAGGAAGTGAACAATTGGAGGAAGTGAACAACAGGAAGAAGTGAACAATAACAGAAAGTGAACAAAATGAGGAAGTGAACAACATGAGGAAGTGAACAATAAGAAGAAGTGAACAACAGGAAGAAGTGAACAATAAGAGGAAGTGAACAACAGGAAGAAGTGAACAACAGGAAGAAGTGAACAATAAGAGGAAGTGAACAATAAGAGGAAGTGAACAATAAGTGGAAGTGAACAATAAGAGGAAGTGAACAATAAGTGGAAGTAAACAATAAGAGGAAGTGAACAACAGGAAGAAGTGAACAATAAGAGGAAGTGAACAATAAGAGGAAGTGAACAATAAGAGGAAGTGAACAATAAGAGGAAGTGAACAATAAGAGGAAGTGAACAACAGGAAGAAGTGAACAATAAGAGGAAGTGAACAACAGGAAGAAGTGAACAATAAGAGGAAGTGAACAATAAGAGGAAGTGAATAAGAGGAAGTGAACAACAGGAAGAAGTGAACAATAAGAGGAAGTGAACAATAAGAGGAAGTGAACAATAAGAGGAAGTGAACAATAAGAGGAAGTGAACAATAAGAGGAAGTGAACAATAAGAGGAAGTGAACAATAAGAGGAAGTGAACAATAAGAGGAAGTGAACAATAAGAGGAAGTGAATAAGAGGAAGTGAACAACAGGAAGAAGTGAACAATAAGAGGAAGTGAACAATAAGAGGAAGTGAATAAGAGGAAGTGAACAACAGGAAGAAGTGAACAATAAGAGGAAGTGAACAATAAGAGGAAGTGAACAATAAGAGGAAGTGAACAATAAGAGGAAGTGAACAATAAGAGGAAGTGAACAATAAGAGGAAGTGAACAATAAGAGGAAGTGAACAATAAGAGGAAGTGAACAATAAGAGGAAGTGAACAACAGGAAGAAGTGAACAATAAGAGGAAGTGAATAAGAGGAAGTGAACAACAGGAAGAAGTGAACAATAAGAGGAAGTGAACAATAAGAGGAAGTGAACAATAAGAGGAAGTGAACAACAGGAAGAAGTGAACAATAAGTGGAAGTGAACAACAGGAAGAAGTGAACAATAAGAGGAAGTGAACAATAGGAAGAAGTGAGCAATAAGTGGAAGTGAACAATAAGAGGAAGTGAACAACAGGAAGAAGTGAACAATAAGAGGAAGTAAACAATAGGAGGAAGTGAACAATAGGAGAAAGAGTACACAGGATTAATCAATCCACATCTAACATGTCTTTGAGTCTATGGAAATGCTTTTCAAAGGAGTCCCAGTGTGGAAAGAAGAGAGAAAAAATACTAATCTATCACTTACAGTTGGCCTAAGCTCTGCAACAAAAGCTGTGGATTCCTCTCTTTGTCCAGACGGACAAGAATGGCATTTATAATGGAGTCATTATCATACAAATCTGATGGCCATTCCTTGATGAGCTGATAGAATCTCTGCGTCAGGAACAGATAAATTGCCTTACAGTTGTTATGGTATGCAAAGATAATAACATACATATAAAAAGTCATTTTTAAATGGGGTTGTTATGCATATATTTCATTTCAATAATGCAAACAAAGCCGGCTTCCTGGCTTAGAGGTTACGACTTTTCTCCGTAATCTCGTATACTCTCGTGGTTAACGTGATGACGGTGAGAATCAGCAGTGGTTCGAATCGCATCGGTAACCTACGGGGTATGTGAGCCGGCCGCTCAGAAAGAAATGGCAAACTACTGAGCATAATCTTGCCAAGAAATCAACATACAGCTGAAAGATGCTGGTGTTGACAGTGATGTCCTGTAAAGGATATGCAAAAAACAAAAAATGCAAACAAACTTTATAATTAAAGAAAAGCAAACAAAACTACCAAGTTATGACAACTCCAGAAACACTAATTACACTTACACCTATGCAACCCTCAGTTCTCTGGGCTGAAGTCTGTTGACAATGACATACTGAAAACCTATGGAGGGAACAACACCCCAAACTTGGCTTTATTTCAACCAGTTCATTTGTGCTTTGCTGAATGACGACCTGGTTACATCCTAATATGCCTCTCCAAAGATGTAAAGTTCCAGTGCTGGTCGTTTACATCCCACTGTTTCTGAGTTTGGCGAGGAGGAAAGTTATGCAAGTCTCCATGGAGATGATACTTTGGTAGTGGGTCAAGAGAAGGTCTCAACACCAACCTCCCTCTGATAGATCCCCAGCCAGATTTCTCTCCAGGAAGCACACACTGTATACACTGTTGCAATATCTCTACCAGCAGTTTCAACTATTAGCTGTTGTACTTCCAACTCTACAAATCCATTACATCAATGTCTATATTCTCTCCCCAGGGTTATGATGACATGGTTAAAGATTCTCCTTTTTCTGCCAGTCAATCCATTCTTGCTCCCTATGTATTTTTATTCTCCCTGTAGAACAAGAAACAAAAACATAAGCCAGCTCACTTCATAATCCGAGGTCAGAAACTCATTCAGAACCATCTCATATATGGCTGTGCTTAGCCTTGGGTCATTCCTTGGGATGTAAGGTGCAACTGCCTGCAAAGCAATATAAATATCTATAAGCAGCATAAACGTACCTAAACTTTTTATTTATCAAGAAACATTTTCAAAGCAAACAACTTCATGCAGTATAATAGATAACTCTTGCATGATCAAGCTAGCAGAGATCTCTACCTTATCAGTTTTATACCCCTCAGTTGATAATCATTTCACATAAACACACTTGTTACAAACACCATAAAAACACTTGTTATAAAAACCATAAACTCACTATGTGGATACATTTTGTAACAAAATGATAGATTCAAAACAATGTTTTCCCATAGTGAATTTGAATAACGAAGACACAAACAATAGATTGCACGATTTATTGCCTAGCATATTTCGCTGCATCTCGTCAGGTACATACTGCAGAAATCACACAACTTACGTGAATTAACTAGATAAATCCTTCAAGTTGAAATATACACATATTCGCACAGTAATGTCAATTATCTACCACGGTAATTTTAAGCTGACTAACATGTCTTTCTGTTTGCACAATTCTGGCTTGCGTTGATTGATCATAATTGCTTCTGCAAATTTTAACAAGTGAGTATTTTGTGTGTTAAACAACACGCGAAAGACAGTGTCTCTGTCAACCACATGGCCGCTCTCGACAATGTGCCTACCAATTGAAGATGCCGGGAGCATCAGTTTAACACACAAAATTCTCGCTTGTTAAAATTTGCAGAAGCAATTATGATCAATCAACGCAAGCCAGAGTTGTGCAAACAGAAAGACATGTTAGTCAGCTTAAAATTACCGTGGTAGATAATTGACATTACTGTGCGAATATGTGTATATTTCAACTTGAAGGATTTATCTAGTTAATTCACGTAAGTTGTGTGATTTCTGCAGTATGTACCTGACGAGATGCAGCGAAATATGCCAGGCAATAAATCGTGCAATCTATTGTTTGTGTCTTCGTTATTCAAAATGATAGATACTGAAGGGTACTCACTATAAAAAAAAACAGTAAAGGATCCTTTTCCACACCTTGAGATGTAATGGGATATGCTGCCAGACCCAAATTTGTATAGACCAGTCAGCCCAATGAGTGATGTGGTCAGTATCACACCTGTCTCCCTTACTTAAAAATATGTCTTTGTATCCAATTTAGACTCTGCTGACATGCAAGGGAGTCCAGGTAATTTTTTTCTAAATCTATGCCCAAATCAAACCTGTGACCACGGGCAGGCAGGCAAACACAAAAAAGTTATTTTAGACAACAACAAAAGAAAGGAAACAAAATATTTTATACTACATTCCTTATATATTTTATTACTGGCCTTGTGTGGCACACCTCACTAGAGCAGCATTGATGGTTTCAACATTTCTGCTTTCATGTTCTCTACTCATTTTCTAGTATAAAGAAATGTATGCCTGCACTGTGTGTCTTTTTTTAATTTTTATTGCAACATCAAAAAGTAAACTGATAACACAGACAATAAAACAAAAATAACAAAAATGTATATGTAAAGCAACAACAACAAAAAATGTAATAATAGGCAGAGTGACCCATTAAGGATTAATGGCCATGAGATAGATGAAGTGTAATGTTTTACATGGACAAACACAAGAACAAGGATATATTTGTCATCAACAGCTACTCCTTCACTTCCTAGTTAATATGGAACTCCACTGCTGTGTATAGTTAACTAAACCAAATTCTTTCACAGAGGATCGATTTCATTGAACCAGATTTCATCCCATTCTATCCCACTCGACCTCCTTCTACAGAATGGCTTGCCAAAAACAATGCACAGGACATGAATTCCGCAACTCCTGCAGTAATACCCAGGGGTCTCAGGAAAAAAAACTGTACTTGTGAACTAAATGGCAGTCCGAAAATGAACCCACAACCCATGGAGGGTAAAGCAACAAGTAACAAAAGGAGAACAACTAAGCCCTGCATACAGCACAGCGAATGCCATGGCAAGTAACATCTGAGCCTCAACTAACTAAATTCTTATGGATGTCAACAGAAATTGTATAAATGTAATGAGCTGTAAAATTCATATATTGTTAGATAAGTGCCTGGACAGGTTAGCTGCCTTGGGGTGTGATCTTCTTCTTTTCGTTCATCCGGAGTGTTTTTTCAGATGTGATTGCGGTGTGTCTGTTATGCGCCCTTGGGCCGAAACCCGTAGACCAACACATCGACTTTAGCGTGCTTTTTTGACCAGGTAGCATTCCTGCGAGACTCTCACTTTTGTGGTGCCATCTGCAACCATGCTGGCCAAGGTTGAACGGTCGAAGACAACGGTCATCCCTCAAAGGAAGGCAGGGACAGTCCATAGCATTTTCCGCCATCCAAGGTTGCTTCCATAGTTGCAGGGCAGACACATAACGCCCTGGATCTGGGCTCACCGAGGGAGATCGTCACGTCCTGCTCATGGCTGCTTTAAATCCTCACTTCAATATATTGGTCATTTCGTTTCCCCGGGTCATTCCCGCACAAACCAGACAGGTTTGCAGACGGCATCCACTCAGCGAGTTTTCGGACATGTGCTTGTCGTTGCGCCCATCAGAGCTTTTCCAGGCACAACAGACATTCGGAAACCTACCCAGTCAGAGCTGTTCCGAACAAGAGCGGCATTCGGAAACTAGGTAGTCAGACCTAGCACGAGAGACATTCGGACGAGACATTTCACTCGGACGTAATTGCGTAGTGTCAATTTTTAGTTTGCCACCCGTAGGACGACACTTCCGACTTCAGCGGGCATTTTTTAATGAGGTTAGCCTTCCTCTGGTTTCGAGGCACGTTAGACTGTTGTGATGTCGCTAACATCTCAGCTGGTCAAGATAGAACGATGAACGACATAGTGGTCGGCCCTCAAGGGAAGGCAGGGGCAGACCATGAGCATTCCCTCGCTATCCAAGGAGGCTTCCATAATTGCAGAGCCGGCACATATTGCTCTGTGACTGGGCTCACCCGAGGAGTTGCCACGTCCTGCTCATGGCTGCTTTAGTTCCTCACTTCCATGTGTTGGGCAACTCGTTTGCCACTGATCGCTCAAGCACACACCAGGGACGGTCAGACTGCAAGCAACACCCACTCGGTAAGCTTTTGCTTTTGACTTCGGACCACGCAATAGGTTCGCTCGCCGTGCGTTCCATTTTGCGTCACTGAGACGTTCTTCCACTTTTGTCAACACTCTCTATGAGTTAGATAGTTTTCGCAGCCATTTTCTTCGACTGGGGCACTTTTTTGACTTTTTGTACTCGCTCACGAGGTAGGCTACTTGTGCTGCCGGCTCAGCACCTTACCTTCATGCAGCGGTGAATGAGAAACGGCCTGGCCCTCTCATCCGGGAATCTCTCAAATCCCCCAGCTGAGAGCCTTCGAACTTGTATCAGACCTGAGCATGTAGCTTGCTCAGTATCACGCCTTTATTTTTCGAAAGGTGGGTATCGACCCGGCTCTCAGGTCCGAGGGTTTGTGGCTTAGAGGCGTTTAGCCACAGCCCTCGACTTTAGTGTTTTGTCCGGACCAAGAACTTCTGCCTTCGTGCGCCTGATTTAAATTTTAGACTGCTATCCTCAGTCTCACCTGCAGAGCAGCAGGTTGTGTCTCTCTTAGTCTGGTCCCTATCCCATAAGCTGTCCGATATGTAGTTTTTCATCCATCAGCAAGCAAATGGGGTCGATGGGACACGCAAGCTCCCCCACCACGTCAAGGTGGAGACACATCGGGGGAGGGGGTGTGATCTGTCTGTATTGACTCTTCTTCTTTTTCAGGTGCCGAGACTGGAGTAGATATCAGTGATCATAACACTCCAATCGTCTGTCATTTAATATTGTGATGAATTTGATGTCTTTCATATATTATTATTTGTTGCTCAGCTATTTTAGATTTGCACATTCATCTTTTCAAGTCTTTCTCTTCCATTCTTATCTATTATTTTCCCACATATAGCTAATTCCTCTATTCTTTACTTTCATTGATCATCATTAGCCAGTGCCTTGCCGGATGGCTTGGGCAATCATGCCTCTCCACAAACTAACTATCTCCGACATCATGGATCAATTCGTGTGTTGACTCCCTTCTGTGCCATGACACTAGACTGTCAAGAATCTTCTCACGCTGTCTTTCTCTATCTCTCTTTCTGCAAAAAAATTGTTCCGGTTTCAAAACATGTTCCAATTTTTGTCTTCTCATAACATGGCCAAAAAATGATGATTGCCTCTTTCTGGTATGATCCATAATTGTTTATTTTTTCCTAATGGTTATTATGAGTTTTTTCACTCACTTAACAGGATTTGCTGAACAGAGGAAGAAATAAAAAAAAAAATAAGATAAATTGTTAGACAGCTTCATACTGTGGCATGCAGAAACATCCGTATCAGAATGAATGATTAGAGAAGAGCCTGTGTACAAATATAACGACCACCATACATCAAGGACTATAAGCAGAAGCAGGTTGTGCTAATGTAACAAGTGTCTGGACAGAAAGAGTTAATGTCAATAGTTTGACATGTTTTAATTCTACCACTGCATCACTTTCAAATTCATATAAATAAAAATATCAGAAAGTTATAAAGACATATTCAAGAATTTTACCTTCAGCTGGTGTATCTTGGCAAATTTATAGATTTCTTCTTCCCAGGATTCTTTTTTCTTGCCCACAATCTTTACACAAAGGCGGCCAGCTTCATCATAGTCCTGCTCTTCCAAAAGATAGTCCAAATAGGCCCGCCCAATGGCCTGATCAATATAAAACAAATTCATGCGAATGCTTCTTATATGGTAGAAAATCTGGCTTATTCAGCCACAGTGTTATACCTACATCGATTCAATAAAGTTCCTATATTTGTCATCGGGCATTGAATACATTTTGCAGCTTCACTCATTAAACAATTTACATCTTGAATGAGGTTACAAAACATAAGAGACACAGCACCCTGATAAAAATCATAATGAAGGGAAACATGGATAGGAAATGAGCAAGAGGAAGACAATGATTTAAGTGGCAGCAAAAGCTTGACAGGCAAGAAGAGAAATTGCATGCACTATGATGGTCAGAGACATAAAATGTTGGAGGTCTATCACAGCTGACCTTTGATAAATATTAAATTTTTTCTTAACACTTTGTTATAGTCATGAGCAATGTTAGGTTCATAACATCAAACTTGTTCCCTATCAACAACCCACTTGAGAAAACTCTTAACATATGAGATGAATTGCTTGAGAAAACTCTTCACATGTGAGTTAAACAGCTTGAGAAAACTCTTCACATATGAGATGAACTGCTTGAGAAAACTCTTCATATATGAGATGAACTGCTAGAGAAAGGATACTGAGGTTTCCAGAAGAGACAGAATGAGAAACAATGACATCACGAATAGAACAGACATCATGCACAAAATTCATTGCATGACAACAAATAAATGTTTGTGGACATCTTATGAAACCTTATCAACTAAGGATAGAAGCATACAACCAAAACTTATCTGGATATAGAGCCAGGGGAAACCCCAAAAAACACTATGGACACACAACATCAAAGGTAAACTAAACAAACACAGTTATGATAAAACAAAGGCAACACATTTAGCATTGAAATGCAAAATGCAGGTCCGCATGGCCGAATGGGTAAGAACATGTGTTCTTAAACATCCGGTGTGCTGATGCAGAGGTTAGCGGTTCAACCCCTACACCGGACAGCTGGACTAAAATGTTGATCTGTCTTCCTTGACTTGGGGACATTAATTACAAGTACCTCTGAAGTTGGAGTGGGTTCGTCTGATGGCAAGGGATACTGTTAATAGGGAAAAGCTAATCCACACTGCAACATTCAGTCCATCACTACTATAAATAGTGTGTATGGACTATGCTTCAAAAAAAAAAAAAAAAGAAATGGAAACTTAGGCTTCCCACATCCCTGTGCTTAACTGCAAGAGTGGATTACAGAAGGAGACCCCATCTATCTGGTGCTAGAAAACAGATGGACATACAGAAGACAGCTATAATTCACTCCCTATGAGAACATATTACTCAGAGCAAAACAGATTAGATGTCAGTCACACAGTTTAAAACTCATTGTATGATTATTGTTAAAGGCTAGGTTAATGCAGATTTTAACAAAAATGTTTACTATTGCAAACACGTTCACCTTTGTTGTTTTCTTTAGTAATATCTTTATTTCTTTTATCTAGCAGTTTAAAATCAGGGAAAGTTATTAAGTAACAGGAATTTAATATAAAATTCATGGAAGAGTATGGACAACAGAAAATCTTCTTTCAGGATACAAAATGACTATTAAGTAATATCTCGTGTAGGGTTGATGAGGATTCGCGCAATTTGCACATGCACAATAGCGATTACAAAATGGCTGCCCCAATACCAACTTGCATCATGGAAGAACAACAAGGCATTATTCATTCTTTTTTGTGGTCATCTGATGTGAAACCTTGTTCACTATGGAGATAGTTTGAGTCAGAGGAGAGTGCATGAATGGGTAGAAAGATTTAAAAGGAAACACCCATTGTCTCCAGTTAAGAAAAGATGCAGGAATCCGCAGAGAAAGTTATGACGATCAATTTATTGGGATATCAAGTGCCCTATATTGATGCATTTCCAGGAAAGGGGTGATTCTGTGACTTTTTTTGCATATCCTATTTACAGGACATCGCTGTTGTTGATGTCTTGGCAAGTTTACATTCAGTAGTTTGCCATTGCTTTCTGAACAACCAGCTCCCATACCAACAAGTTAAAACTTAGCGCGACACAGTCTGTTGCCAAATCGGTCGCAGCTTGGTTTCGAACACAGGTAAGCAGAATTACGAACCGCATCCGTAATGCCTTTGTCACGTAGACCGGCACAACTGTGACTAGAGCTCAATAAAGTTACATGCTAGTGAACAAACTGAAACCTGCGATATGATCGAAATGTTATGGACTTCTCTCAAAATAAGTACCATTGCTGTATGACAATGAGGAGGAGGAGGAGGAGGAGGAGGAGGAGGAACTAAATATTCATCCAATCACATAATCTGCCATTTTTATCTGTCACATAAAACAATCCCTGATTTTGAGATGTGTTGTGATTTTAAAGGGTCATTAATTGTGTTTATGTACATAGCGGCAATCAATGGGGTTGGGGGGGGGGGGGGGGGGGGGGGAAGAAATGGCTCAGTTTACATAAGGGAAACATTAGTTACTAAACATACTAACTAAATTAACATACTAACAATATGTTCTGTAATCATCTCTGAGATTGACAAAATAAGAAAGCTCATTATATTATCACATTTATATAGTCCCCTGATTATAACATAAATATGGTTAAACAGAGCTAAACACAATAACTTTATCATGAAAAATGAACAACAAAAACTACACAAATCTTACAATCTGCCACTGAAATAAAAAGATCCTTGAAATTAAGGCTTGTGGGTAACTCACAGCTCATCAAACAAATAAATAAGTAACTAATAGATATCAATTTAATGCTCTAAGAATTTTTTTTTTTTTAGCATATCCTTTACAGGACTTAGCTGTTAACACCAGCATCTTTTAGCCGTATGTTGATCTCTTGGCAAGATTACGCTCAGTAGTTTGCCATTGCTTTCTGAGCGGCCGGCTCACATACCCCGTAAGTTACCGATGCGATTCGAACCACTGCTGATTTGAACTGTCATCACATTACCGACGAGAGTATACGAGATTACGGAGAAAAGTCATAACCTCTAAGCCACGAAGCCGGCTCTAAGAATACAGAAGTAAATAATAGAAGCTATATTAAACAACAGAGAAAAAGAAAAACTTACAGAATAAGTGTGTGTTTTGAGTTCCTTGCTGTGTTCTGAAGCAGCTGCCATTGCTTCCTGTCATGAGACCATAACAAAAACAAAATCAGTGAATCAAAAATAAGCAAATTTCTGTAATATGTAGGACCAATAAAGCCAGACTGAAATCATTTAAAGAACATTTCACATTAAAGCACTATGTAAAGATGCAACCAATGCTATTCTGGGGGACCTGTCCTATTACTAGGCATGTCTACTAGGTGGCAGATGGTGGGGCGTCCTCTAGATATGAGGTTAGCCATGAATACCAAAATATGAAATATGAAATCAAGAATCTACATCACTGTAATCAGAACATTCCCACACATACTTTGTCCCCTTTTTCCGCAGCCAATGAAAAGTTCCCATGAAGATAGCAGCTTGATTGAACGTCCACCTGCATTTTCCACTATTGACTGAGTGTTGACCAGACCCTCTCCTCAATCCCCACTGAATCAGCTTCTCTGTCCAGATGTGGGTCATTTGTTTAGCTTACTTTCACAATTACTGAATAAGCAGCCATGGCTCAACACAGATGGTGGTCATTAAGAGGACATCAGCTAGTTGTGTGGGGCAGCTATCCTATAAAATATCTTAGAACTCTTTGATATGACCATTGGCAAATACAGGGCACCATAATCTCTCCCCCCAGCTACCTTATAGGGTTTATTGATTTTTAAAAAGGCTGTGGAGTTAAACCATAGACAAACCAGCAGAAGACAAGGGCAAAACATCATTCCACATTAGATCTTCTGCTCTTTATCTTCCATTGAAGCATTGGACCTCCCTCCATTTTGTTTACCTTGTACATTGCAAAATAAGAATTTTTAGTTATACTATTATCAGGTTTTCTCATTGTGTAACCTGTCCAGGACCAGCGTGTTTTTTTTCACCTCTTAATTTGCTGAAATTTGTCTCTTTAAGCTCCATATTACTGATTCTGTCATAGAGCGTTATTCCTTTACTTCTGCACAGGCACTTATACAATTATAATGATTCGCAAACTCAACTCAACATCGAACACCAAATTGGTTTGCCAAAATGTTAAAACCATGACAATTGTTCAACCCAAAAATACTGAGAGATACATATGAATCCGTTGAACTAAGGATGATACATGGTTCTAATGGATATAGATTCGTTATTTACAAATGTTCCCTTAGAAGAATATGTGAAGATCATTTATGAATACATAAAAGAGAAGTAATCAAACTGAGAACAGAAAACAGTGGAGGACTCTGATTGCTGAAACTAAAATCATGACATTCCTACAGCCTATATCTGGGGTGTTGGTTGAGATGATGATGATGTTTCAAACTTTTTGAAGAACTCAAGCGTAGTCTATACACATTACTTTAGTATCACTGAACTGAATTTTGCATGTGGGTTAGCATTTTCTATTACCAGTGACCCTCACCCTCAGACTTCAGAGGTACTTGTAATTTACATCCCTAAGTCAAGAGAAATTATGCTGGATGGACTAAGACGGTGTTGGAGGAATATCATCAGCAGAGTTGATCCAGAACACCAAAGACCGATAGCTGTGGACAGATATTAATGCCTATGCCAGCTGCCAAGGCACTTTCTGATGATGAGGATGATGATGATGATGATGATGATGATGATGATGATGATGATGATGATGATGATGATGATGATGATGATGATGATGATGATGATGATGAAGTCAACAAACATTTTTGTCCAGCTGACTGGTGTAGAGGCTGAACCCGCTACCCAGCATCAGCACACTGGATTTTTAAGAATGAGCATTCTTATCCATTTGGCCATGCTGACCTCATATACTACTTTAATTTCAAAGAAAAGAAGATAGACAAAAGAAACAGTAAAATATAAATAAAGAGAGACATAAAGACACATAAGATAGAGAGAGAGGAAACTTAGTAAGTAGTGATAAGAAGAGCGAGACAGAAGAATGACAAGTGATATACTAAGAGCAACAGATAGTGACAACAACTCAGAACAAGGGATAAAAAGATTACTTCATATCTTCCATGATCCATCAGCCATGTTATGTGATCATCCTGGTCACGGAGTCGAGCAACAACAACATCCTTTGGGCTGACAATGAAGTACAGATTCTCCTCAGCGATGGATTCTGTCAAACAAAATGATCGCCATAAAAATAACTGACTCAATATTAACCCCCAAAAAATGTTGAATGTGAAGCATACACTAATCAATTCTGGGTACAATGATGGAATAGTTAGAACATTATGCTGAAAATGAGTGGTGGTCATTCACAAACAATGGCAAACTAGTGAAAGTAAACTTGCCCAGGAATCACAAACAGCCAAAAAATACTGGAATTGACTGTTACATCCTGTAAAGGATATTCAACTAACTAACTTAACTATTGTTAGTAGTACAGTTGACGGATGTGGTGCCTGTCCATTCTTTCATGTGCGTCCAGTTAAGGATTTCATTTTTCTACCTCTTTACTGCTTGCCTTCTTAAACTGTTCACCAGAGAATCATGCCAAGTAACAAGAAGGTTGATATTTCCACAGTAACAACATTATGACAGTAACAAGAAGGTGCACCATGCAAGGTTATGACATTTCCTTAATGACACGAATGGCTCTAAGTAGACTGTATATGCATTTATTTGTTCCCTTAAAAAGGCAATAGTTTTATGTATTATATTCAAAATGTGCAGAAGGTTGTTGCTAAGTGTCTGTCTGAAAGCATATATCCTCCATTCCATGTCTGGGGTCAGTGTCCAACTTGCACACCCATACAAGCAGGGAATATTTACTTTAAAGTAATTACTGTGGGTAGTTTAAACTACCAGTAAAAATTTGAATTCACAATTTCAGTGCACAATGCCTGACATCTTGCAGTCAAGGTATTTTAGCTAGCTGCTTAAACTTTCTTTACAAACGGCAACTTTGTAAGTTCATTCCAAACACTGATCAGTTGGATTTAATTGTTGACTTCTCATTTAGAAAGCAATGGCAAACTACTGAACATAAAATTGCCTATTAAATCATGAACAGCGGGTTAAGGATGTTTTTGTCTGCATCACCCTGTAAAAAAGACATGTAATATTAAAATAAAGAATCAAACACAGATAAAAACTTAATTGACAATGTAGCTTTACTTAATAAATATACATCCACTGTTTATTAATTGAAAACTACATTCTAAAAGCATTATAATAAAGACACTTTTGTCACACTTAGCAGTTAGTACCTAAATAATAGTCATTACATCTGTATTCCTGAAAGCCACGTATAGAGAGAGCATCATTGGAAATTTCCTCAAAAGTTTTCATATGGGGTTCCAGAATTTGCAGGTGTGGTCTGCTGGCAACATAACGTCCCCCCTGAATAAATACATAAAAAGCAAGACAAATTGTCAAATGAAATGTATAAAGATGTGGAAACTAATATTTTCATTACAGTACAAGATGGAAAAAAAAATCTAACCACTATCTTACAGTTACTGAGAAAATATGTTACTAACATTTTTTAAGCAAATAGGAAAAACAAAAAATTAATCACTTCACAGAGATAAACTACTGAACAGTCTCAAGATAACAGCACTAGAGACAATCATAAAATATGTAATATTTTATCCCAGACACCTTCTGGACTTCATCTTGGATGCAACACTGCTGTAACATGAACAATTCGTTTTATGTAGATTTCTCACAATCATAACTGCTTATGTAAGCTAACTTTCACTACATATTTCACCACGATACAGGTCTATGCATAAAACATAAAGGACTACATTTATATGTCCTTGTAGCAACTAAGGATGTTGTCTTCTTCTTCTGCTGTCTTTCATCTCAACCAACTCATGCCAAGCCCTTCATGGAACTGTTCACGATAGGTTGGATTTTGCAAGTTTTCTGTGGGAAGAGGCAGTCAGCCTTAGGCCAACCCTCCTCAATTGCTTTGTATGACATGCATGGAGTTGAATGTCATCAGAGGTGTTGAGTGTTGTTATTCTCTACTTCCCTCATGGGCCCCAGTAACACACAGGTGGGAATATTGCCATGGGTCTCCATTTTGCCTTGCCCATACAGCACTTGATAGGTTTTGTTGTCAGAATCATGCTGGCCACCTCAACCTAAGACACATTTTATGATTCTGGTTGATCTCAAGCCACATGATCATGAAAACATATCCCATTCTAGGGTGATCTCACAACTCATCTAGGAAGCAAGTGTGCTAGCCACTACATTTCTGTGGCTCCTTTGATGGGTCTTCAAATGTAGACCCATAGCAGATACTGCCATCTGAGTGTGAGGTGTTAGGTTTTCACATATTCTAGCACATGTCATACGAGGTCAGATGGTCAGTTCCTCATCATCTTCTTTTTCCCATTTCCTAGGAAATTCTGACATTTATCTGTTAATTTATTGCCTGGCATATTTCTCTGCATCCCATCAGGTGCACACTGCAGAAAATCACACAACATAAAAATCAAAGTAACAAGATAAACCATTCAAGCTGAAATATACAACACACATATTCCCACAGTAATTTAAATTGTCTACCATGGTAATTTTAAACTGACTATCGTGTCTTTTTGCTTACATAAAGTTGACTTTGCTATATGAATAGTAATGGTGTCCGCAAATTTTAACATCATTTATTTAGTGTGTTAAGTAACACCCGTAATGCCTGCATTGTTTTTATCAATCATATGATCAATTTCAAACAGATTTGGTGCAACTGATGACATGGAGAGTAAAATAAGCCAGGCAATAAATTATGCAATCTATTGTTTGTCTTCATTATTTAAATTCACTACGAGGAAAGACTGTTTTGAATTATCTGCTACCCATTTATATGAGGCTGGGTCATACTGGTCAGACAAAAAATTCCTGACTCTGTTGTGGATTGACCCCGAACCAATACCTTGGTAGGCTAGCACAAGAGGAGTCTGCACTTAAAATACTATTTTCGCTAAAAGGTATACAAACACTGGTACATCATTTTGTGTGTATAATCAGCTTACCTCTTAGATTACGCAACCACATGTATACAAAATTCAAGATTGGCGAATCAGCCATGTGCACATGTGGATTGGCATCGCGGACAGCAGAGCACATACTCCAAGACTGCCCAAAATATAACATATCTAGGCAAACCATCCAGTCTAGAGAGACGACAGTGGAAGATAAACTATATAGACCACTGAATGAACTAAAAAAGACAGTTAAATTCATACAAGAGACAACATTGCAGTTATAGACATATTTCAGGCGAACAAAAGAAGAAGAAGAGGAAGCTTACCTCTTGTTTCTCGCCTGATTTGTCATATGACAACACTACAATGTTGGTGGCAAGTGGTGCAATACCACAAATCAGAAAGTCTGTTGTGAACATGGCAACTGGAGAAGATTTAAAACATGCTTGTAATATTCACATGATCGAGCCAATTTATGGTGTGTAATCAACTGAAACTTCAAACGTCAATTCTCGTTACGTCTTCAAAAACTTAATTCAGTTTAACTGTTTAATCCAGCCTGTGGTTCAATGGGTTTTAAATAGACAATTTTGTCACAGCTTAATTTCATTAAACTTCTAAAGTCTTTACCACTTAAAGGTGGAGAGAAAAAGGAGTGCCACAACTTTGGCAGTGAGATGTCTTGTGTTGTTGTGATCTGAAAATACCTACTGCACCAGATTTCTTTGGTAGAGCAATAAACAAATATTCCAAGATATCATCAAGTACGTGTGCACTGCTATAGATGTCATTCAACAAATTTGTTATCGCTTCTATATCTAGTACATCAGGACCTTTTATTTCTTCAACAGTGATGTCATCTGGCCTCGGGGATTTACATGTTTTCATATATTGTATAGCATATTTCTACTTCTGCTTTTAATATTGGTTGTTCTTCACATCAGTATACAGAATTTGCAACAGACAATTGTAAAACAGCCACAAGAAATCTTAGTCTGCACAAAACAGTGTGAAAACCAACAAAGAACATGCATTTCTGGCATTGATGCAAGCATGTTGCCAAAATGGGTGTTGTCTAAGTACTTGGAATGTAGTAGCAAGAACATTTTTCTTTGACCAATGTAGTTCAGGGATCAACCCAGCCTCATAAAAATGGGTACCAAACAATATTTAAGAATTCTCTGGGAACTGTCTGGAAAGGAAAGATAATGGTGAAGGGAACTGGCCACTATACCTCATTATACCATGGCCTAGAACATGTGAATGCCTAATACTTCACACACCAATGGCAGTATCTGCTAAGAAACTACTTTTACTTGTTTGGAATGTTACAATTAGATGTAAAGATAAGAGTCATGCTGGCACAATTGTTTATGTATTGATTTGCTGTGATCACCTGTACCTATCACTTGTTTATGTACTGGTTTGCTGTGATCACCTGTACCTATCACTTGTTTATGTACTGGTTTGCTGTGATCACCTGTACCTATCACTTGATTATACATGTGCTTATATAAAGCTGTGATTACACCTAATAATTCCATGATTTATTCCCATTATTTAAAACCACTGTGGCACAATGGTTTCACCTTTTACTTGATTATTCATCTTCTTATAGTCCATGCTGTGGCATTGGTGATCATGTCTGTCCACAGCCTTCTGTCTCTTGTGCTGCCAATCATTTCTGATACCGATGCTCCTGTCATATTATCCAGAATCTTCTCTTCCCCTGGTCTCCCTCTGGCTCTCCTCCCCTCCAGCTTTCTTCGTTTCATGGCATGCCCAAAGAATATGAAAGAATGTGGACTGACTTCTGATGATGCAGAATAAACAGCTCTCTTTGTGAATTAACTTCTTTCAATATATCTTCATTGCTTTTTCTAGCCATCAAGAGTGTTCTCATCATTCTTCTATAATATCCACATATCTGCAGCTTCCATATAATTCCTCACTTATCTTCTAATTGTCCAAGATTCACTTCTATACAATGGCAAATGAGAAAGGAGTCAATACACTAGACATCAAAGGAAATAATACCAGAAATAAATAAGAGTGAAGAAGAAATGTATGACAGAGAAAGACTTGATTATATATGTACAAATATGCAACTATCATCACACCTAGTAATTCCAACAATTAGTCCCGTCATTTCTCACCCCACAGTAATATCTCCCATAGAATAACCTTTACCTTTTGCTTGATTATATATGTACATATATTTAACAAAGATACATTTTTAAACATAGACAAACTAACATTAACAAATATAATAAGAATAACACAACACATACAATATGAAAACATGACTTACTAATTTCTACATATCTTGTTGGTTGATTTTCTTTGATATCTGCTCTGTTATGCTCTCTAACAACACATATCTTGTAAAATAAAATAGTAGTGCAAGAGAAAATGAATGTACATTTACATACATAATACTAAGCAATATTTGACACATATAAATGCGAACTATAACATAAACAGACGCTGCAATATTTTCTTCTCCATTTAGTGCAATGGCCAGGATAATAATTTTTCTTCTTGAAGTGCAATGTTACCAGGCTAGGTAATTGTCTTTCTCAGTGAAGTGCAATATCACCTGGCTAAGGTAATTATCTCATACCCTGAAGTGCAGTGCCACGTGGTCAGAATAACTTTCTTGGTGTAACATCACCTGGCTAGGGTAATTATCTCACTCATTGAAGTCACCTGGCTGGAGTAATTATTTCACTCACTGAATGAATACTATGTCATTTGGCTAGTATAATTGTATTTCTCCTTGAGGTGTAATGTCACCTGGCTGTGGTAATTATCTCACTCACTGAAGTACAATGACACCTGTTTAAGGTAATTATCTCACTCATTGAAGTGCAATGTCACCTCACTAAGGTAATTATCTCACTCACTGAAGCACAATGACACCTGGCTAAGGTAACTATCTCAATCACTGAAGTACAATGTCACCTCACTAAGGTGATTATTTCACTTTCTGAAGTGCAATGTCACCTAGCTAAGGTAATTATCTCACTCACTGAAGTACAATGTCACCTGGCTACGGTTGCTTTGCTTTTTTTTTTTTTTTTGTGTTCGCTTGCTTTGAACTCAAGCGTAGTGCAGATAGGTGCTACTTCTTCAACTGGACTGATTTTTGCATGTGAATTAACTTTCTCTATTGCCAGTGTTCCTAGCCATCAGGCGAACCCACTCCAACTTCTGAGGTACTTGTAATTTACGTCCCAAAGTCAAGGACAAGAAGTCAACATTTTAGTCCAACTGACCAGGGATTAGCTAGGCTAATTATCTATCTCCAATAAGCCTCAGTCTCTGGTGTTTTAGCAACACATGTACACATTATTTACTGGCTATAATTCAATAACTCCTAGTGTCTTTACTCTCTGCCATCCTTTATTCCTGCAATCTTGCCAGCTTTTACAATGCATTTCACTTATTCCCCTCATTTACAGGGCCAAACATTGTTAGCTGTTCCCTTCCAATGTCTGGGAAGCATGTCTGTGTGTCTTGGCCTCATTAAGAATATTTTTACTGATTCCAGCATGTTTAATATACTTCTGTAAAATTATACATGCTTGTCCAATATATTTTCTTAGTTGTTTACATATTGTCTATAACTCACATCCATGACAAAACTGATTCTATGTAACAACTACTTCTTATGTTAAAAGAAAATAACTGGTTTATTAATGGTCATTAACACAGTTCACATATGCAAACAATATTGTCTGTAATCTACAAGTCTGCTTCTACTGTCAGCTCTACTCCCCCTGGGCACTGGGTTGCAGTCTGTAGACAATATACAGCTCCACTCCCCCTGAGCACTGTGTTGCAGTCTGTGGACAATGTAATCTACAAGTCTGCTTCTACTGTCAGCTCTACTTCTCCTGGGCACTGGGTTGCAGTCTGTGGACAATGTACAGCTCTACTCCCCCTGGGCACTGGGTTGCAGTCTGTGGACAATGTACAGCTCTACTCCCCCTGGGCACTGGGTTGCAATCTGTGGACAATGTACAGCTCTACTTCCCCTGGGCAATGGGTTGCAGTCTGTGGACAATGTACAGCTCTACTTCCCCTGGGCACTGGGTTTCAGTATGTGGACAATGTACAGCTCTACTTCCCCTGGGCACTGGGTTGCAGTCTGTGGATAATGTACAGCTCTACTCCCCCTGGGCACTAGGTTGCAGTCTGTGGACAAAGTACAGCTCTACTCCCCCTGGGCACTGGGTTGCAGTCTGTGGATAATGTACAGCTCTACTCCCCCTGGGCACTGGGTTGCAGTCTGTGGACAAAGTACAGCTCTACTCCCCCTGGGCACTGGGTTGCAGTCTGTGGATAATGTACAGCTCTACTCCCCCTGGGCACTGGGTTGCAGTCTGTGGACAAAGTACAGCTCTACTCCCCCTGGGCACTGGGTTGCAGTCTGTAGACAATGTACAGCTCTACTCTCCCTGGGCACTGGGTTGCAGTCTGTAGACAATGTACAGCTCTACTCCCCCTGGGTACTGGGTTGCAGTCTGTGGACAAAGTACAGCTCTACTCCCCCTGGGCACTGGGTTGCAGTCTGTGGATAATGTACAGCTCTACTCCCCTGGGCACTGGGTTGCAGTCTGTAGACAAAGTACAGCTCTACTCCCCCTGGGCACTGGGTTGCAGTCTGTGGACAATGTACAGCTCTACTCCCCCTGGGCACTGGGTTGCAGTCTGTGGATAATGTACAGCTCTACTCCCCCTGGGCACTGGGTTGCAGTCTGTGGACAATGTACAGCTCTACTCCCCCTGGGCACTGGGTTGCAGTCTGTGGACAATATACAGCTCCACTCCCCCTGGGCACTGGGTTGCAGTCTGTGGACAATGTAACCTACAAGTCTGCTTATACTGTCAGCTCTACTCCCCCTGGGCACTGGGTTGCAGTCTGTAGACAATGTACAGCTCTACTCCCCCTGGGCACTGGGTTGCAGTCTGTGGACAAAGTACAGCTCTACTCCCCCTGGGCACTGGGTTGCCGTCTGTGGATAATGTACAGCTCTACTCCCCCTGGGCACTGGGTTGCAGTCTGTGGAAAATATACAGCTCCACTCCCCCTGGGCACTGGGTTACAGTCTGTGGACAATGTAATCTACAAGTCTGCTTATACTGTCAGCTCTACTCCCCCTGGACACTGGCAGAGGAGGCAGGGAAGGCAGAGAAGTAAATACCTGGATGGCTTGGCCACATGGCATGGTCGAGACAAGAACACTGAGCTGATCCATGACTCTGGTGATCAAGTGAGATGACGAAACTTGACCCGCCTGCGCTTATCGGCATGGCACATGATGATGACGAGGTTTTGTCTGTGGACCTTATATTTTGGTGTTTTTTTAATTCAGAAGAAGCATTTCAGGATGTCATCTTTAAAATGGTAACAGTAATCCTTTAGTTGATAGGTTTCCAATATGAGTCAACATTGTTGAGGTGGGTTAACTCTCAGCAGTCCAATATTGTCAATTTTACTATTTTGTTTTGTCCTGGTATTAACTTCTAAATATTCCCTCTATAAACAGATGTAACATCAAACTAGTTTAGACTGTTTTATCTTCATTTGGAAATATCTCACCATTAACATTTAACAGTATGGAAATTCAAAAAAAGAGAAAAATCTGACTCAAACTTGGGGAAACGCTTGCATGCTTTCAGGTACTAATTTTATGAGATTGAGATTGACATACTCCAGAGCTGCATGTGGTCACACACAAATTCAGTGTAAAATGGGGTCCAAATCCAAAGTGTCTGGTTAGTATGTGAGTGTGTTACAACTGTGCTAATATGATTGTTACAAATAACTGTTACCTATGCAAATAAACATGTACATTATTGCATAAATACATTTAAACACAAAGCTAACCTTCACTCTATCTCCCCAGCCAATTAACAGTGTTTTTGCATCCCGCCACACAAGTTGACAAACACACAACTCAGGGCGCATGCTGCGGAAGATTTGCCAAAAATGTCATTACGATAAGATATATTAACAAGTAGAAATTCTGTGCGAATTAAAACGCATTTCACATGAGCTGGTCTTCCGCTGGGTATTGGATTTGAGCCTGTTGACAATGAAATGCCCAAAACCCATGGAAAAAACATCACCAACCTTAGCTAAGCCGTGGCTAGTCCACATGTGCTGGCTGAATCAGTCTGGTAACATCAAACTATGCCTCAAGGCAGATGCGAAGTTCCAGTATCAGTCTTGCACATCCAGCTGGTTTCTGGGCTTGGAGAAGAAAGTCAGGGTCTGTAACTCTGTCCCTGTTGATTTGGTACTTAGTGCTAAGTCAGGAGAGAAGTTCCATAAAATTACAGTCATAGACATAATATAGCAAGAGAACACTGAATGGTTTGAACTGCAATTTACTGTAACTGTGATCTCTGTGGCTTTGAGATGACCAGATGGTACTCAGATTACCAGAGCAATCACTGTCTCTCATTCTCAGTCCATTCACAGTTCAGACTGGATGGATGTGGCATAGGTGGGTGTCAAGCACTGGCATATCTTTCTGGCAAGGACTTAACATGGATCTACAGCCCAGGAAGTTGCTGTATCACTGTGGTTAGTGCACTTACATACCAAGATAGGTGTCCAGGTTCAATCCACAGAAACAGTAGAATACTTTTTACTGACCAGGTTGATATTTCTTGGAATTATTTGGGAAGAAAAGATGCCAAGAAAGGGAAATTAACACCACAACTAATGATGCTGTCACCTAGGATATGTGAAAGTCATTTGCAATAGGACTACCTTTGGCCGGGAAGGTAACGTGGTAAACAAATGCCTGAAGAAGTCGGATGTGTCTGCCAAAAGGTGCAAATATCGCAGCATGCTGTAAACAGGCACAACGCAATTACATCTAAAACAACATTCTGGACGAATGCAGAAGAAGAAGAAGAAGAAGAAGAAGAAGAAGAAGAAGAAGAAGAAGAAGAAGAAGAAGAAGAAGAAGAAGAAGAAGAAGAAGAAGGACTATCTGTGCTATCCAGATTATACTGAAGTATGAGGCAATGAACAGGTGGATCTGTTCGCCTCAAGAGCATCGACGGCTGAAACACACACAGTGGCGAGTACAAGAAAAGGACCCTTTTACACACATTAGGCACACTGTGCATATGGAGCTAGACTTGTATTTGTATGGACCATTCAGCTCCCATCAGGTGATGTGGTCAGTACCACACCAGCCACCTTTACTTCCCACAGCATTCCCGGCACCCATTTTAGGCTGGATCAACCTGGGAGGCTGGGTCAACCTGGGAGGCTGGGTCAACCTGGGAGGATTATTCAACCTTGGAGGCTGGGTCTACCTGGGAGGCTGGGTCAACCTGGGAGGCTGGGTCAACCTGGGAGGCTGGGTCAACCTGGGAGGCTGGGTCAACCTGGGAGGCTGGGTCGAGGCCAGGCTCAATTTATTTTAACCAGCCCCAATTCTGATTCGAACCTATAATCACCAGGCCAGCAGACGAGCCACTACTCTACTGTGGCTCCCAAACAAATAAGACACTATCAGGAACCTGCTGAGAGTTTGTGAAGTGTTAGGACCATCACATTTTGTAGGCCTGAGTGCACGGAGGGATAGGTGGTCAGTCTGTCCCTGCCATACAGAACAATGAGCGCAAATGACGTCACACACTCGTCTGACCATGTTCATTTCATGGTCAGCTTAACTGTGACGGGACAGCCCCGGCAGCATCCGAATGACACAAGTTAAAAAGGAATTAAATAGCCCACAATAATTTTCTATCATTCTCTAAAAGCATAAACGTCCACCAGAAAATGATAGAAATGCAAGAGGATTGAAAACAAGAGGAAAATACATTTTGACCACGCACGCCCCATCATTTCTGTAATGCTAGGTCTGAGAAAGCTTTGATATACAGATCAAACGTAAAACCCAGACATCACGGCACCAGTCGGCGGGTGCTATCAAAGGTTGAAAACTCACTGTTTTCAGTACAAGGAAAGAGAAAGACGAAAAGTGTGAAATCTGGGCTGGGGATGACGTTGATATGGCGGTTCTACTCAGGGGAAAACCCGTGTGATCCAAAGACGGCAATTTAATGCAGGCCTAACACCTATCTAAAAGTCCAGACTTTGTGGAGCTGGGACATCTGTAATTGCCACCACAAAGGAGCAATTAGGACCAGATGCTTAACACCTCTCCGCAATACTACGGGGCAAAGTAGGAACACATGGCTGACACATTCCTGCCAGCAACCCAGGAAGGCGGGTGTTACCAGCAGATTGGAATGTAATGACGCAACTGCATCGCCGCCAAAGCATGTTTCATTGTTTCAGGAATGTGGCAGGGCATCAGTCAATTTGATTGGCAGAAATAACTACAGTCCATGTGGAAAATAGGTGGAGTTAATTAATATGGGACATATTAATTAGCCAACCTGGAAACTAGCCAGGAACGGAGAGAATAAAACTATGAGCAGGGACAACAATCCTCAGACGCAAACTCACGTATAGCAAAAGGATACCCACTGGAGAAATATTAACATTTCGTTCTGTTGGACTTCTGTACGAAGTATTATGATGGAATTTCCAAAACTATAAAACCCAGGTAATACCATTAGTTTGTCTGCTAGTCTGAAGGCTTGTGTAGTTTCCTGTTTTTACATATTCTACCAAACTTTACACTTGTGGATTTTCTTTGTACTTAATGTTCCAGTTCTAGCTTTACGATTTCACTGAGAACTATTTTCTTCTTTCATTCACTATTTGGTTGTCTGATTTGTTGTGTGTGATAATTTGGAGAAATCCATTATCCAAGCTACATGAGCGTGTGGCTTATGCACGTACAGGAAATACCTTTAGATGCATCCGGTATGATGTTAAACATTGGGGAGACTGACTACTTAGGAGAAATTCCTGAGAGCTACCAGTCTCTTGATAGCGTCCAATTAACATTGATTATTTGGACCAACACTTTGAGTGCCTACCAAGATTATGGTGAAACCACTTGGTTTGAGGAATGGCACCAGTTCACCTTGTCTGCATGATGTCTGCATGAGAACAGACATGACTTAGGACATTCAATATCCCAGACAGATTCAGGGAAGGCATTTAATGTTCGACAGGACTGTGCGACCAGCCCTTCCGACAAGACAGTATGAATGAATCAGAAAGGGAAAGAGTAAGTGAGGTGAACTTATAGGGGAAACACCCCATTACATAAATGTATGTGATGATGTATGTTTTGAGCTATAGATGTTCTAAATGGTTTTATGAATATATACATATTTATTTATTTAGAACTGATAGATGTTTATGTAACATGCCATCATCTATCATCATACCATCATATATTATGACTTGAATGTATGTTTATATGAATGTATAGACATATGTGTTTGAGATGTGTAGACGTAGATACTACCCATCTCCGTTCGTTTCATTCCAGATCTCTTAGGAGCAATGGACAGTCAACAACTCATATCCGGAAGTGACTTAGCCTTGTGAAGGGACCAATTTGGACTCCTTCAATCTGACAGTGAACTGCGTCTCACTGGGGGAAGCATGACCTACGTGCTTCTTAGCTTTTCAGCCAGATGAGTTACGTATTCCATATTATAATCATCATCATCATCATCATATGATCATCAAGACTAGAAATAATAAACACAGTTGTTGTATTTTAAAACTCAATTTGTCCGTATAATTCTAACCTGGAAAGCTAAGATGTTGATTCTGTATTAACCATCAACAAACATTGTTGAAGTATGATGTTCTCTTAGGAATTAAACATTAGATGAGCTAACACTTCACTTACTCATGATCCTTGTCAATTTTAGTGATCTTTGTCTTGGAGGTTACATCATACACTTTCACACCCTGCAATGTTACAATACAAGAATCTTCGTGGTCAACATACACAGACAGGTCATTTCTAATACTCTGAATTTTCAAAACTGAAGACATAACTATCTCACTAACTCAAAACTGTAAAAGTTTTCAAACATAAAATCTACATCAGTTCCGCCTTTTTAATGACATATAAATACACACTTCAATGGCACTGGTTATTGTCAACAACAAAAAACTGTCATCTACTGCCCACAGTACCTTTGCAGTGTAAGACAGGGGGTCTTGAGCCTGAGGAATTAAGGCTGCCTGGCTAGTGCAGTCGCCGCAAACTGTGCAGGTTAGGATTTTCTTCTTTTTCCAACAGAAGAAAAATGCACACCTTACCAGGGATTTGAACCCGGGTCTCCCAAAGGCAAGGCTAGCATTCTAGCCACTTGACCAGCCACTCCATAAAGCACTTATTATTAGCACAGAATAATCTTCAAGTGATACTTGCATTACCATGACCCATACAACAAACAAAGAATAGTACTACTGTAACCCAAGGGGCATGCCTTAAAAGGCAATTAAAGGGGGTTGGCATGAGATTGGCTACCTCATCCAATAGAAAACGTGGCAGAAAAATGCAATTAATCATGAACAAGTCTACAAAGGGCTTTGGCATGAGCTGGGCAAGAACCTATGCTCTGCTGGGAGATAAAAGGAGCAGCAGAAGAATCTTCAAAAGTGGTTAACAACATGTACTGTGAGAAAATATATATTATCCATCCATCCATCATGTGCCATGCCAATAAGCGAGGGTGATCATGTTCTGCCATCTCACTCAATCACCAGAGTTGTGGATCAGCTCCGTGTTCCTGTCTCGACCATGCCACATGGCCAAACCATCCAGGTATTTACTTCTTCCCCTTGGTCTCTTCCCTTCGATCTTGCCAGATGTCACCAAGTTCTCTAAGTCATTTCTTCTCATAACATGCCCAAAAAATGCTGACTGTCTACGTCTAATGACTCTAATCAGTTTACGATCTTCATTTGTTTCTTGAAAGACTTGTTCATTGGTTTTTCTGTCTGTCCATGGTATTCTTTGCATTTTCCTCAGAAACCACATTTCCACAGCCATCAGCTGTTTTTCAGCTTGAATGCTTATTGTCCACGCTTCACATCCATAGAAAAGTATAGGTTCTATGTAGCACTTCAACATTCTTTTTCTCGTTTCAATTGATATCTTTTTATTGGTCAGTATGTTTTTCATCTTGCAAAAAGCTACCTTCGCAATGGCAATTCTTGTTCTAATCTCTTCAAGGCATCTCCCATCAGATGTAATGACTGTGCCGAGATAACTGTATCGATTCACTTGCTTAAGAATATGCCCATTTACGACCATAATCTGTGTCTTCTTAATATTCAGCTCTAACCCTATATATATTATGAACAATGTAATATGTGAAAATCACTTACAAAAATGTATTTTATTAGGAATATACTCATTACTAATAGTTAACTGTAAAAGTTCATCAATACATTCATCAGCCAAATAAAAACTATCATGATGGCATTAGTAGTATTGCTGGTGGGAGGATTTTCCTGGCTCTGGAATAAAAGGCTGTTTGTCCAACCAGTCACCATACAGTGGACAGGCTAGGATTTATATTTCACCTCTGACAGACATAAACCCCTTGTCTTACCAAGACATGCCCTGCAACAGCAGGGTTCCTAACCCCTCAGCCACACATGTCCTCTCATTTGTGGAGACATGAAAATATCTATAGCACACTAAACTTAATCTTCAAAGTTTCATAACCTATTTCTACATCACTTGTTGATAAGCTCTGCAGGAAAAAAATCTTAAGTCCCTAGTATAGTTTCAAAGAGAACACTGCAGAGCACATAACATTTAAACCATACCATCATAAAGTGAGTCGTGTAGGTCAGCATGGCCGAATGGATAAGAACGCATGTTCTTAAACATCCGGTGTTCTGATGCCGAGGTAAGGGGTTCAGCCCCTACACCAGACAGTTGGACTAAGATGTTGACCTATTGTCCTTAACTTGGAGACGTAAATTACAAGTATCTCAGAAGTCAGGAGTGGGTTCACCTGATGGTGCAGGACAATGTTAAGAGGGAAAGCTAATCCACATGCAAAATTCAGTCCAGCACTACTAGAAGTAGTGTATGGACTACGCTTGAGTTCAAAGTGAGCGATCGCAAAATAAAACAGGTAGACACTTTGCACTGTTTTGTCAAACCTGTGGTTCTTCTTCTTCTTCTTCTGCGCTCATCCAGATTTTTTTTCTGGATGTGACTGCGTTGTGCCTGTTTACAGCAGAGCTGCGTTCTTGCGCCGTCAGGCTGACACATCCGACTTCTGCGGGCATTTGTTGACCGGGTTAACCTTCCCGGAAACCTGTGGTTCAGTACATCTGACTTTGAAAAGCAATTTTTTGGATTTGCTTTCCTTAGCCTTTGACTGTTCCAAGTCTACCTACAAGGCAGCAGGTTTGTGTATTGCTTCATCCGGTCATTAACCCTTGACCTGTCCTACATATGAGACCCTTCCAGTAGCTTACCATTATATAGCTCTTGAGGTCTTTTGAATATGCAAGCCCCACCAATTCAAGGTCTTGCAACATGCTCCTATGAGAAGTCACTCACACATGTAAAATAACCAAACACCAACTTCTTGAATTATCTACGCTTTCAAATGCACGGGAAAACCTACTAGTCACATCAATCAATCGCAACCTCACTCTTTACGTCTGTAGACCAGCACAGTAAACCAGCTCTTTAAACAAGTTGATAGTGGACTGCCAAAAGTTGTCAACTCCACAGTGCTGAGACAGCAACAATAACAACTAAACCTGTTGCCAATCACTACAGAAAGAAGCTATGGAGAATATTTAACTCACATTATTGTTGGCCCAGGCAATGAACTCTCCACCCCACTTGATGTTGCGGATTGGTCCTTCACCTTGGTGGAGAACAGTCATTTTGTGACGACCAAGAAATCCACTTCTTTCATTAAGAATTAACTGAAATATTTCATAAAATGTAACAAATTATGACACAGCAAGCAAGGAGAAATCATTTTGTCATCATGAAGTGCCTCAGGCTGCACTGTTTTGTCAAGTCGGTGACTGGATCTCTTTGTCTATCTGGTCTCTATCTTTCAACTTATCTGGCTTGTGAGAGAAATACTGCCAGTAGCTATACGATAGTCAGTTTATGGGATCATGGGGTTACACAAGCTCTTCCTTCAACACAATAGTTTATCCGATCCGATCTGTAGAAAACAACAAAACTTTCCATCTCATTCATCTAGCCTCTGTGGCGTTAGTTATAGTTGTGGTGGTTTAGAGTGCGGGTTAAGTTTCTTTCGTCTTCTGTGTCAGTGTTAAATGATTTATCGATTTTGCTGCATTTGTGCCTATGACGTCAGCTAGGGGATTGTACAGCGGGTTTTCCTTTGTGTCCGTCTCCTCTGGCAGTTTCTTAGCTCAGTGTTGCCTTCTGGTTTGTCTGTTTTTATTTCACTGCAGTCCTTTTAAGGACTTTCGTTGATTTTTGTTGTTTTTTGTTGGCTAGTTTTCTTCTTTGCTGCTCTTTCATTGCGAAGACCCACTTTTCTTTGCTTATTTCAAGTATGGGTGTGGTGAGTAATTCCTCATAGCTTCTAATTAGTGTCTGGGATGGTCCTTCTGTCCCATTGAGTTCCTTGGACTTCGTGGGTGGATCGCTGGCCTTGGCTTGCAGTTTTTGATCAGCTTTTGGTCTGCCTTCAGCTTGCAGCTTCTCTGTGGTCTTTTGCGTTGCTCCTGCTGGTTTATTTTGGGATAGTTCCCTTTCAGCTTTCTGTAGTTCTTTTTCTGTCTTGATTGATTGAAGACTTTCTTCATGTTCCTATATCAGCTGTGCCATGCGTTCCCTCCTTTGTTGGATGCTGTGCTGGATTTCCTTCATGTCAGCCAGCAGTTGTTAGTTGTCGCTGGTTGGTGTCAGCGTCAGCAGCACCTTGACTTGTTTCTTCAGTTCGTCAATCTGTTCCTGAAGCTGTGATTTTTCAGTTTGTGAGATGCTTGTTGCTGTTTCGCATCTCTGCAGTGCTTCTTTGTATGGTGCCTTTGTATTTATGGCGGTCTTTAAGACGTTCCTGTGTCTTTGGAGGTATGATCAGCCTGTGTATCTTGCTCTGTGTTTGCCAAGGCAGTTGGCACACTTTCTCTTGTCATTGGGCTTTCGGAAGTCCTTGTCCTGTTTGGCCAGCGGACAATCCTTAAAGGCATGTTGTTTGGCGCAGTATCGGCATATCTCTGTCTTGCTGCGGCATGCTGTTCTGCTGTGGCCGGCCCTCTGACACCTTGAGCATTTTGTGATTCTGTGGGATGAATCATTCTGGCTGTTTAGCTTTCTTGTTCATCAACACTTGGATCGGCATCTCGCTCCCCTCTGTCGTTACCACCGCTAGAGTAGTAGGGATCTTGGAGTACGTCAGAATCTGCTCCGCCTTCAAGATTTGGATATGAAGATTTTCCTGTTGTAGCTGCTTCAGTATTTGGTCATCTATCAGCTCCACAGATACGCTTGATAACCCATCTGATCGTCTGTGAGTTGGTGTTTCCGACTCTGGTGTCTTTCTCCTCTCTCTGCTTCTCAATAGTCAAGAGCTTAAGAGGAATCATATGCATCTGAACAGCTAAAAAAATCATTAAAAACATACTTTCCCTCTACTATGTCAGAAGTTGCTCCTTGATAGTGAAGATAATCCCATAATATATAGTGCCAATGTGAAGGAATAGGACTTTGCATATACTAGGTTACAACATTAAGAGGAGAGATGGCAAGCTCCCTTTCTTACCCTTTTAACATCATAGAGAAATCTCCCAAGACTATTTAATGAAGCTGGGTATTTGCCAGGGCCATATATGTAGACACAAAATAATAATTAAAGGAGCCTTATAAATAAATAATATAAAGCAGCCTTTTACACAACTTAAGGCACAGTGGGCATATGGTACTAGAACCATACTTTTGTAGACCAATTAGCACTCGGTGATGTGGTCAATATCAATCTGACACTTTTACTTCCCAAGAAATTTCCTAGACCACATATGGCTGGAACAAATTTCCTCTATTAATGGAGATCGAATCAGAACCTACTAATTCAGTGCACTACCCACTGTGTGATCAAGCTCTTATTTAAAGTAGTTACAATAAGAAACTAGGTGACAGACCATGTGCTGAAAACAAAAAGACAACCATTTACATACTTACTTTGTCATCACCAGTCACATACTGTCGTCCACTTCCAGGCTTGTAATAGAAGGGATCTAGAGCAATGGCTTTCACAGGTCTATCAAAGGTCACTACTTGATTACTTTCAGTGGCATAAAGACCTGTTATAATCACCTAAGAAAATATACAAGTGAAAGGAATCAGTGTATATATATATATATATATATATATATATATATATATATATTCTTCTTGTTCTTCAGCGTTCCGAGCCATTGAGGTTCTTTGCTGCAGATACAATCCGTCTCCATTCGTCTCTCTGGTGGACCTTCTCTTGCCAGTCGTTGATTCCAAGTGCTTGTAGGTCTGTATATGTATTATCTCTCCACCGCCTTCTTGGTCTACCTCGGGGTCTACGGTCATTTATTTCCTGAGTGTAAGCGAGTTTTGTTTCCCTATTATCTTCCATTCTTTCATTAGCCTTCATGATACCAGTGATATATATATATATATATATATATTTATTTATTTTTTGGCGTATCCCTTACGGGACGTTGCAGTCAACACCAGCATTTTTCAGCTACTGTTGATGTACTAGGCAAGTGTTACGTTCAGTAGTTTGCCATTGCTTTCTGAATGACCGGCTCCCATACCAGCACGTTATAACACAACACGACATGGTCTGCTGCACAAATCTGTTGCAGCTGAGCTTCAAACGCCTGGTACCCGGCTCACGAACCGCGTTCGCAAGCCTTTGGCCACGGAGACTGGCATATATATATATATATAAATATATATATATATATATATATATATATATATATATATATATATATATATATATATATATATATATATAAATTTATATTTCAAAGTAGTGTGTAAATGCATATGTGTGTAAAGCTGGCTTTGCTCTCTCTCTCTCTCTCTCTCTCTCTCTCTCTCTCTCTCTCTCTCTCTCTCTCTCTCTCTCTCTCTCTTACTCTTATCACAACAGTATTATTCCAGATGATTCTACTCTATTTTTTACAAGTATGTAACATATTTAAAGAAGTTTGTTATCTGAAAGAATATAGTTACCCGTCCATCATCAGAGCAGCTGGCCAGATAATCCCCATTGTCGTCTATACTGATCTGGTTCACCGTGGTTGTATGCTGTTAAAGTAATACAAACTGGAAAGATCATCACAGCAGCAGGATGAGGTCACATACAATGTAACAAACAGGGCAGGTGGAGATCCTGCACAGAAGAGGTGAACAACCCCTCAACATACTCAACTTCACAAACCTTATACAGGCATGTCTTACCTTCATTGTCTGTAGTGTAGCTTAACGGTTGTACTTGTCCACTGTTGTATTCTTCACAGTTTTCTTTCATTCTATGACACCCCCCCCCCCCCCAACCACCCTTCTATTTCTCCATGTATAATGTTACTGGCATAATGGGGTTATAGTGATCAGATTTTTATTTCTAAAAACTTATATAGTTTACTTTTTGTCTGATATTCATCTCTTCTTTTTATTTTTTTATTCTTAAAATTAGAAATGTCTTTAAATTATGAATATTAGAAATGACTTGTCTCTAGTATGTTGGCCATGAAGATTCTCATACTGTAATATTGAGTGAGCCTGGAGTAAGATCATGTCCTATTATTACTAGGCATGTCCACCGGGTGGCGAATGATGGAGTGGTCTCTAGGTATATTTTTTTCAAGAAGGTAGCTGTTGGTGGTCTTTGAGAAGAGGTGAGAGGTGGGACAATATCTGCTATGTGACTACCTTTTATTATATATTTATGCTGTTATACCTGTGGTGTCAAGACAACCTGGGACATGCTAATATCCTTTTTGGAGAGTATAGTATGCACAATTTATATGTGTTGTTTCTCTGCAATATCTCAAATCAAAAAATCAAATCAAATCAACTTTATCTCTGCAAACTCTACTTGCTATATTTTAAAATACAGCATACGATTACAGATTTTCTGTGACTGTTCATTAAAATTTACATAAACAGTTTCCTCTTATTCAGACAAAATAAGTGTACCAGGCAATCTGCTTATAGACACCAGCTACCCAATCACAATGCATGTTTTATAATAATCTATAGAAAGAACTAGGCACCCTAGTGATATATTTTCAAAACTATATAGAAAACCTTGGCTACAGAGACAAAACATTCCACACAACGTATAATGCTCGAACAAGTAGAGAGATATTCAACTGTCTGGAATCAATGAAAACTATAAATGGAAAAACGGCATAGAGATAGCATGCAAATAATTCAAAAATAGCAATGATCCATTAAATGAAACATATTATATATTCTTGTCCAATGGAAGTTAGAAAATGAGTTTTGATATGTTGAAGTTAGAAAATGAGTTTTGATTTGTCAATTACTCTATATTTCAATATCTCTGGGTGTTGGCTTGAATCCAAAGTTTGTAATCTTGAGACAAATGTGCCATCTCCACTGTGTTTGTGTTTTATATCATTAATAACATTTATCCATCTGTATCTTGGTCTTCCTCTACCTCTATAGCCTGAGATTCTGTGATCACAGGCACAAAGCAATAGCTGATTGGTGTCCACTATGTTCGTATATAAAAACAATATCCTGCTATTTTCTACTAATGAAAACAGGCTCTGCTATTTACCCCCTGAAAATCTCAGACAACTATATTTTGTATTAGACGCACACTACCAGATGTGTATTATTTAAAGGTAAAGGTAATAAGACAGGGGTATGAGAAGTTAGATCTTCACATATATTAGGTCACAACATAATGATATGGGATGACTAGCTTCTTCCTTGAAACCTTTTCTGTTTAACAAATTATGTGGTATGATCAAAATAATGTTTTCCCATAGTGAATTTGAATAACAAAGACACAAACCATAGATTGTATGATTTATTGCCTGGCATATTTTGCTGCATCTCGTCAGGTACATACTGCAGAATTCACACAACATAGAGTAAAATAACTAGATACATCCTTCAAGCTGAAATATACACATATTCGCACAGTAATGTCAACTGACAGCAACCAATTTTGGGTCAACAGTAAATAAACATTACCCAAGTCTGAATGAGCTGAAGTAACAATGGAGTGGGTAAAGACTGACTGGGGCACCAAGAGCTAAACTTGTGAAAGCTAAATAAACCACCATGGTTGTATTAAATTTGTGATAGTGCTGTTCACTTACCGCCATGATCTCCTTGTCTCTGATATTGTTCCCAATATGATCCAGTATGTGAATCATCCCCCAGTGAGTTCCAAGTGCTAAGAACTGGAATACAAATTATAACAGATGGAATAATGGCATAGATAGCAGGGGTGATATGTTTAGATTGTTTTCTCAATGACCATAAACAGATTATGTCAAAATGTATTTTTTATTTTTCAAAATTAATTACAGACCAGCAATCTGCGTCCATTGTTTTTTCCAGTAAATTAAAATAGGTTCTCAAGTTTAAAGCACCTGGGTCTGACTACCCATACAAAAGCATTGAGATCTTGAGAATATATATATAGAAGACTATGAATAAAGCTGGCATGATTTTGACCCACTGGCATAATGATACACCCACCAACTGCCAATTGGTCTATCAAAATATGGGTCTCGCACCATATGCCCAATGTGTATTTAGATATGTAAAGGTGTCCTTTAATTTTTTACTTACTACATATACTTACAACTACACTTTTTTAAATTAACTCATTATACATTGCCGGCTCCATGGCGAAGGGGTTACTGGCGCAGTTCGTAATCCTGCATACCGCGTTCGAAACCCAGCTGTGGGCAATTTGGCAGCAGACAGCCTTGCATTAGTTTTTTTCATAAAATGGTATGGATGCCGGTCGTTCTGAGAGAAATGGCAAACTACTGAACATAAACTTGCCATAAATCACAAACAGCCACCAAATGCTGGAGTTGATTGAGACATCCTGTAAAGGATATGCAACTAACTTTAACATTATATATAGTGCCACCAGCATCAAGCTCATCTAGTTATTTACATTTCTTATTTGTTTATCGAGAATAAACAGGATTAAGAGCATATGGCACAACACCAGTAAACAAATAGAAGCAAGAATTTGGAAAATATGCATCTTTCCTGTGGCAACATATGGATGAGAATCAGGGACCATTTTGCAATTATTAACGCAGAAAATCTGGACTTTTGAACTTCACTGCTACATAAAAAAATCTTAGAATTGCGTGGAACAAGAAGAAGCAAAATACTAACATTTCCCAGGAATATCAAAGAAAACAAGCTATTAAACAGCAATATGATATGGAAACTGAAATACTTTAGCCATGTTAAAAGTCACAGTGGCTTAGGAAGAACAGTAATGGAAGACATGGTTCCTGGAAGAAGAAACAGGGGTCGGCCAACACAGAGGTGGATACAGGACATTTAAGTCACCCTGGGCATCAAAGTGCATGATGCAGAGAACTGGTGAAAGATGGAGTCTTTTCAATGTCTCAGGATGACAGCAGCCATCTGCAAAGGACTTGCTAGATGGTGATGACTTGTCTATCAATGACCCTATCAAGTTACTATTTTTGTGTGCTGCCTGTTAATAACCTAGGCCAATAACAAGATGGTGCTTAGTGCAATCACTTATTAACAAAGTGGTCATGGTTCTGGCAGAATATTTTCTCACCAGTATGGTTCTACGGTTGACCTAACATTATCAAAAAAACTAAATCATCATCATAATATGCCAAGTGAATAAGCGTGTATGGTCATATTTCGCCATCTCACACAATCAGCGGTCTTGGATCAAGTCTGTTTTCTTGTGCTATTCAGATATAAATCTCACTGTCTTCTTTTTGCTCATTTCCCACAACTCTGTCAGTTGTCACTAGGTTTTCAGGTTTATTACTCCTTGTGGTTTGCTCAACAAAATCTTGAAAAACTAAAAGTCAGTGCCTTAATACACACCATATCATGATATATGTGCCATTTAGTCAATATGCGCCTACTATCATATCTCCAATTTGCATTATATTATGTAAAAGGGTCTCACTTTACTGAAACAGTTTGAGTGTAACACAAAATACGACAAGTGTGCTTAACGAATAGAAAAACACACACAGATGCAGGTGAAATTTTGACTGAAGTCTTTATCAACCAAACAACAAAAACAAACCAATTCTTAGTCATATTTTGTGTTTTTCTCCGACTCCATAATAGCCCAGCAGCAGCCAACCCCCATAGTTTTTTTTGTTTTTTTTTTAAATATTGTTAACAGTCTCTATTTATGCCACCTTTTCTGTGCTACTTGCAAAGAGCTACCACTTTGAGGCATTTACTGTTTCTAAACTCTTCTAGAACAACTCAAGGCTGATCAATTGGGAGTCTTGAAATATCTGATAGTATATTTCATATGCTTTATTAGCGTATAAAACTGTTCAGCTAGAGCCAGTATCTTTTCAATAATGCACACAATTATTTTGCTCCTATCTTTTCTTATCTATTCAACCTTTTATTTTAAAACATCACACTTTTTTCATGATCAGGAAGTTTAAATTTTTTAAACATTTGACTGCTATTAGTAGAATAAAGATCACTCACTGTTCACTTTTCTTAAATATTCATTATCTTTGCATACTCTAAACATTTGTAAAACTATTTGCAACAATACCTTTGGATGTACTGCAATACAACTTGCAGCATCTTTGTGAAGAATAGTTGTCAGGTCATTTGCCAGTCGTTCATACTTCAACTTGGGCTCAATTTCCTAAAATTGATATAACAAATACAATTAATTACATATTGAGATGAAGGTTACATTATTGACAAATTGTTTACTCAAGGTTGCCACGGATCATATGATTTGGTCATTTAACAAGAATACCACAACACAGCGAACTCTGTCAGACACAATGGAAGCAGAACAAGAGGTTACCCCTACATATGATGGATAGATAGTAAAACTAAGACTGTGAATACCATTATTATGAAGCACTCATCAAAGTTCACTCCATATCAAAGATAGAGAAAAGAAGGAGAAGGAATAAAAATATAAGTTATAATGTAGAAATTACATGTGAATCACTTACAAAGCTATAACTTCTTCTTTGTCCTACAGCTTTTGCTGTGAAGCGTCACCGAAATGAGGTGGATGCAATTTTCTGATTTTTTGCTAGTCTTGTTGCTTGTGATAATGTCTTATCTGGTTTCTTCAATGTCACTTTCAATCCATCTAGCCACATTTTCCTGGATCATCCTCTAGAATTGCATCCCGATGTTCTCATATGGAACGCTCTAGCCACTAGTTGATCTTATTTCATTCTAGCTAAATGTCCAAACTACTTAATCCATTGATGTTCTATAAACACAGTAATCCCTATTAGTATCCCTACTAATATTGTTATACTTGTTCTTAATTTCCCATTTATCTTTCTTCTTCTTTTTCTTCTTCTGCTGCATTCATCTGGAGAGATTTTTCGGATGTGATTGTATTGTGCCTGTTTACAGCAGAGCTGCGTTCTTGCACCAAAAGGCTGACACATTCAACTTCTGCGGCCGTTTGTTGACTGGGTTAGTCTTCCCGGGTTTTTCGATGGACTTTCGACTCTCACTGTTGTGGTGTCGTTCATATCCCAGCTGATTAAATTAGAAAGGCCAAAGACTTCACGGTCAACCCTCAAGGGAAGGCAAGGGCAGACCATAGGAATTCCCTGACATCCAAGGAGGCTTCCATAATTGCAGAGCCAACACATAGCGCTCTGGTACTAGGCTCACCCAAAGGATCGTCATGTCCTGTGCATGGCTGCTTCACTTCCTTACTTATTTATCTTTCTAACTCTTCTTGTTTTTCCAGCCGTGTTTCTTTTGTAACTCATCTCACATTGATGTATTTTTACACCTGTGTGTCTCTAAGACTGTCCATGTCTGGCATTGGTAACACATTGGTCTTTTTTTTCTTATTGTATGTAAATTATAATTTTTTAAAGTGTTCATTTTCTTCTCTTTATTGTATTGTACATATATATTCACTTCTACTTATTGTTTTTTTTTTTTTGGTGATTCATTCATTGCCTATATTTATTCAGAACTATCCATCTCTACATTACTTAACAATTAAATGTTTGCAAAAGAATAAGATAATCTCATTGTAAAAATATGCTACTGGGCAATAACACTAGCAACCAGTATTATGTTATGGTTTTCCCTTCTGGGCATTGGGTTGGAGTCTGTTGACCATGAAATACCTCAATCCTATGAAGGAAACAACCCACCTGGGTCTAATCTCAGCCCGTTCATATGCACTGTCTTGAATCAGTAACTGGTTACATCCCAATATGCCTCTCAGCAAAGGTGCAGCTCCAGTACCAGTCTGGCACACCCTTCTGGTGTTTGAGCTAGAAGAGAGGGACACCTCAATAACACAGCCCTTGTGAAGATGGTACTTTGGTACTGGGTCCCGAGAAGAAACTACACCAACTTCTCTTCGATAGATGCAAACCCTTCTTGGGGCTCAGATTCTCTTAACGCCAACGGATAGGACTTGAGCATTAAAACTCAGCTTTCCAGGGGATTCACAAACAAATAACAACTGCTACAGTTTGTCTCATTTTCACTGAATGTGCAGTCCCTGTTTTAAAGAAAAACCTAGTGTCTATTTTATAACTGGATCAGATAAAACATGGTTTATACTTCTAAGAAATCCAACTTAAACTTGTAAGAATAAAATACTGATATTTGAAAATGAAATAATGATATTTTCAATCTACACGAAAATGTATGAAAAATAGACTTTAATGTTCATTGTAGTTTCCTATCAAGTTCCTCTATGAGCATTAATAAGAATAGTGGGACTAAAATTACTATACCTCTGAGTCCTCAGATTCATCTGATTCATCATCATCTTCATCATCATCATCATCCATTAGATGTTCTTCAGCTTTCAGCTTTTTGAGAATGAAAACAAAGATTTACTTAAAAAGAATGAACATTTCTGATACAGTAATAAATGAACACTGAAAAATAGAGGAAATGAGCAAAACTAAAACACTTTCACCTTTTAAAGCAGACACTATAGCTTTGTTTCATTCTGTGTTATGATATGGTTTGTCATTTCTAGTTTATGATGAATACTTACCTATTCTATGAAGTTAAGAATTTTATCTTAATTACAAGTTTCATAAAAGTAATATAATCTTGAGTTGCTATGCCTTAATTCTAAAAGTATTTAATCAGTGCACACCAAGAGACACATCTGGTTCAAGATCAAGGACTTCAACTTCCCCAACACATACAGCAAATGTGCACCACAAGTTCATAAGGAGACAGAGAGACACAAACAGGAAGGGAGGCAGACAGAGAAACAGACAGACAAAGAAACAGACAGGCAAACAGACAGGCAAACAGGCAGGCAGACAGACTACATTAGTCTATGTGAAGGGAAAGAAAATAATGTATGTGTTTTCTGTAAAAGCAGTTTTTTTTTAAATCTTGTCATATAATAACCTTAGGCAAATTTTCGCAGGCATGACAAACTCATTAACTACTTGCCAGCTGTACATAAAACTAAAACAGAAACTGTGGTGGCAACATTATCTCCAGGATTAAGAAGGTCATGCAGTTCACTATTGTTGGGCATTAGTTATAGCCATCATAAATTATAAACAAGGTATCAACAATGAAAGGTGGCACATTGTAAATGAGCTGACAAGTTTTGTAATTGTCAACACCATGCCCTATGCCTACTGAAGTAAAAATGTAAAGATCTCGTGTGCATGCCATGAGGCATACAGAGCATATTGTGCTAACCTCATATATGTAGACCTGTTCGTATTCAATGGGTTATATGGTTAGTGGCACACCTGCCGCCTTTACTAAAGGTTATATGGTTAGTGGCACACCTGCCGCCTTTACTAAAGGTTATATGGTTAGTGGCACACCTGCCGCCTTTACTAAGGTTATATGGTTAGTGGCACACCTGCCGCCTTTACTAAAGGTTATATGGTTAGTGGCACACCTGCCGCCTTTACTAAAGGTTATATGGTTAGTGGCACACCTGCCGCCTTTACTAAAGGTTATATGGTTAGTGGCACACCTGCGCCTTTACTAAAGGTTATATGGTTAGTGGCACACCTGCCGCCTTTACTAAAGGTTATATGGTTAGTGGCACACCTGCCGCCTTTACTAGAGGTTATATGGTTAGTGGCACACCTGCCGCCTTTACTAGAGGTTATATGGTTAGTGGCACACCTGCCGCCTTTACTAAAGGTTATATGGTTAGTGGCACACCTGCCGCCCTTACTAAAGGTTATATGGTTAGTGGCACACCTGCCGCCTTTACTAAAGGTTATATGGTTAGTGGCACACCTGCCGCCTTTACTAAAGGTTATATGGTTAGTGGCACACCTGCAGACTTTACTAAAGGTTATATGGTTAGTGGCACACCTGCCGCCTTTACTAAAGGTTATATGGTTAGTGGCACACCTGCCGCCTTTACTAAAGGTTATATGGTTAGTGGCACACCTGCCGCCTTTACTAAAGGTTATATGGTTAGTGGCACACCTGCCGCCTTTACTAAAGGTTATATGGTTAGTGGCACACCTGCCGCCTTTACTAAAGGTTATATGGTTAGTGGCACACCTGCCACCTTTACTAAAGGTTATATGGTTAGTGGCACACCTGCCGCCTTTACTAAAGGTTATATGGTTAGTGGCACACCTGCCGCCTTTACTAAAGGTTATATGGTTAGTGGCACACCTGCCGCCTTTACTAAAGGTTATATGGTTAGTGGCACACCTGCCGCCTTTACTAAAGGTTATATGGTTAGTGGCACACCTGCCGCCTTACTAAAGGTTATATGGTTAGTGGCACACCTGCCGCCTTTACTAAAGGTTATATGGTTAGTGGCACACCTGCCGCCTTTACTAAAGGTTATATGGTTAGTGGCACACCTGCCGCCTTTACTAAAGGTTATATGGTTAGTGGCACACCTGCCGCCTTTACTAAAGGTTATATGTTTAGTGGCACACCTGCCGCCTTTACTAAAGGTTATATGGTTAGTGGCACACCTGCCGCCTTTACTAAAGGTTATATGGTTAGTGGCACACCTGCCGCCTTTACTAAAGGTTATATGGTTAGTGGCACACCTGCCGCCTTTACTAAAGGTTATATGGTTAGTGGCACACCTGCCGCCTTTACTAAAGGTTATATGGTTAGTGGCACACCTGCCGCCTTTACTAAAGATTATATGGTTAGTGGCACACCTGCCGCCTTTACTAAAGGTTATATGGTTAGTGGCACACCTGCCGCCTTTACTAAAGGTTATATGGTTAGTGGCACACCTGCCGCCTTTACTAAAGGTTATATGGTTAGTGGCACACCTGCTGCCTTTACTAAAGGTTATATGGTTAGTGGCACACCTGCCGCCTTTACTAAAGGTTATATGGTTAGTGGCACACCTGCCACCTTTACTAAAGGTTATATGGTTAGTGGCACACCTGCCACCTTTACTAAAGGTTATATGGTTAGTGGCACACCTGCCACCTTTACTAAAGGTTATATGGTTAGTGGCACACCTGCCGCCTTTACTAAAGGTTATATGGTTAGTGGCACACCTGCCGCCTTTACTAAAGGTTATATGGTTAGTGGCACACCTGCCACCTTTACTAAAGGTTATATGGTTAGTGGCACACCTGCCGCCTTTACTAAAGGTTATATGGCCAGTGGCACATCTGCCACCTTTACTACGGTCAATGGCACATCTGCCGTCTTTACTAACAGAAACTTTTCTTTACCCATTTTAGGATGGGTCAACACTGGGGTCAAGGTTGGTGAAACAAAATTTTTGTCTCAAAGGGGATTCGAAAACATGCCCACCAGGATGGCAGGCAAGCTAGCCCAGCTACTGCACTACTGCTGCTCTCACATTGTACAATAATGTAAATGTTATTCTTAATCAGCGTTCTTGTTAATTTGTAACTTAGATGTTATTAGTTGCATGTCCTTTACATGAAATAGCAATCAACCCCAGAATGTTTTGGCTTTTTGCAATTTAATTTGCTAGGCAATTCTACATTCAGTAGTTTGCCACTGCTTTCTGAATGGCCAAAACTCATACCATTTTCATATATGGCACTTGAGGGTTTTCTTCATCCCCTTTGGGGCAACAAAGGAGGCTTCCCTAAATGTAAGGCTGACACTTGATGCTCCAGTACTGGGCTTACCACAGGAATCATCATGTCCTGCTTAGGGCTGATAAGCCTTTCTCTATATTGAGCCTCCCGTTCAGCACAGCAGCTTTGGAGAACAAAAGGGCACAATACTTCGATTCCACCAACACAACAAGCAGTCAGGTCAGACTTTCCACCTAATAAATATGCTAGCTCAGCAATTTTCCATTTGGTGGCCCTGAGACATTTTTCCCACCTATATGCCTAGGGGCATTCAGCGTAACAGAACAGGGACAGTCAGGAGCTTTCCTTCTATTTTGAGAAACTTGTTTATGAATCAAAGTTCTCTCTCATAGCACCCATATTTCAGTTTCAGCAGAATTTCTTCAATGGATATTTGAGACTGTCATTTAGTAGGAATCACACTCTGCGAAGATTAGAATCCGTTTGTCTAATTATAGCATTTTTAATGGACATCATTTATCCATGATTGGGGAATGGGATGATGAGTGCCAGAATGGTTTCTAATCATTGCATCTTGGGAAGGGGAGGGGAAGGGAGCAGGAGGCAGCAACTCTGAGATCTCCTGCAGTTTAGTTAAGGCCTATGACGGCCATTTATCCATAACATAACATGCAATAAAACCAGCACAGGGCCTGCTGGTGCCTGAGGTGTGGTACAGGGTAACCTTTATATGTATCACAATGGATTTGACAACAAGTAGTCATCTATGGAGATCATGGCAGTAACTAAAGCAACAGCCTCGTTGGAAACAAACTATCACCCTGGCAAGTTTTTCCAAAGACTCAATGAGTATGCTCAGGAAGATCAAGATTGGATCGTCAAAAAACAATAGAATTTCTGAAAAGGTTCAGGTTGGCAACAAATCAGAGACATTTTTGTGCTAGGACATATGGGTGTAAGAGGAAATAATTAAGCTGATAAGCATGTGGGTGGGGCAACTATTGTAAGCGGACAAGCAATGGCCCAGAGGGAAAGGCTTGTATACTGCACTCTCTCAAAGAGTGTCATTTTATATTGTTTAAACTCCCTCAGAGAGGCATGTCTGTTAAATGAATTACGTGACGGCTGTGAATCTGCAACTTTGATCAAACTACAAGGACATCACATCAGCAGGGATGAAGCCAGACAAGAACACTATGCAGCGGGACAATTCAACTTTTTTTTCAATTCAATTCAACTTTATTTTAAAAGGGTTACGAATTGGGCATGCAGGCCCGTCTTACATTCGGCCCTTCCAATCACTCATCTGTCATTTATTAATAGTGCATGATACATTCACATAGAAAAATACATTGTCAGATGAATGCTGTAAACATAAGCAATGCATATTACAATGTTATGAGACAAATCCCTCACCCACCCACACATCCCCCTCCCATCCACATAACCCCCATCCACCCACACACATTGCCATCCACCCACACACAACCCCCACCCACCCACACATATTACCCACCCATACACACACACCCTCCATCCATCCATACACATCACCACCCACACACCCCCACCCTCCAACATACCCACCCCACCCACCCACACACTCACCCAGCCATACACATCCCCCACACACACCCCACCACACACCCCACCCACACACACCCCACCAACCCACCCTTCCCTATTAACACAATCTCCGATACACACATCTCCCCAGAAACACACCCACCCACCCATATCCACACACCTCCAACTACCCAGTCAAACACTCATCCCCCAGTCACACATCCCCCCACCCACACACACACACACTCCCCCAACGATCAACACACCCTGCACCCACCCACCCACATTCCCCACCCAACCCACACACTTCCTACCATCCACCTAAACATCCCTACCTACACACACATCCCTCAACCACACACATCCCCCATCCACCACACATCCCTTCACCCACCCACACATCCCCCCACCCACTCATACATCCCCCACCTACCGGCACATCCCTCATTCACACCCGCATCCCCCACCCACCCACATCTCCCTACCCACATATACATCCCCCACCCATACACACATCCCCCAGCCACCCATCCCCCAACCCCCATTCACATCCCCCTACACACACTCCCTCCACACATACATCCCCTACACACACATCCCCCGCACACATGTCCCCCGCACACATATGTCACCCGCACACATATGTCACCTGCACACATATGTCCCCCACACACACTTCCTCACATTTTGATACATACATGATGACAAAGAAGAATAGCAAACCAACACAGAACTGGTGTCATCAGCTGCTAAGGGAGAGAGACACAAAGGAAGGGGTCCAAGTCCTTATGGACTGAATGGTTTGATGTGCAGTGGGGATGATCTATCATCTAGTCTATCCCCCACCCACCCACATCTCCCTACCCACATATACATCCCCCACCCATACACACATCCCCCAGCCACCCATCCCCCAACCCCATTCACATCCCCCTACACACACTCCCTCCACACATACATCCCCTACACACACATCCCCCGCACACATATGTCCCCCGCACACATATGTCACCCGCACACATATGTCACCCGCACACATATGTCCCCCACACACACTTCCTCACATTTTGATACATACATGATGACAAAGAAGAATAGCAAACCAACACAGAACTGGTGTCATCAGCTGCTAAGGGAGAGAGACACAAAGGAAGGGGTCCAAGTCCTTTTGGACTGAATGGTTTGATGTGCAGTGGGGATGATCTATCATCTAGTTAAAGATAGGGTTTCACTTTTTGTTCAGTTCTATCCAACAGAGGTTGTAATAGGGCTTCGTGGCTTAGAGGTTATGACTTTTCTCCGTAATCTCGTATACTCTCGTCGGTGACGTGATGACAGTGAGAATCAGCAGTGGTTCGAATCGCATCAGTAACTGTATGGGGTATGTGAGCCGGCCGCTCAGAAAGCAATGGCAAACTACTGAGCGTAATCTTGCCAAGAAATCAACATACAGCTGAAAGATGCTGGTGTTGACAGCGATGTCCTGTAAAGGATATGCACACACACAAAAAATCAACCACCTTAAATATCTGGCATATTTTATAGAGCTCATAATATAAAATGGCTGTATAATGATATCAAAACAAATTATATTAGAATGAATGGCTGATCAAGAATCAATATCATACTCTCTAGGCAAACCCTAGATACTTCATCTCCCTCTGCAAAAGTCACATGGTGATCATTCTAGTAGCAGGTCAGTCAGATCAGCGGATGTTAAGAGCATAGTAATTGTACACATTCTTTTCTTTGTTTTATGTATCAGAACATGCCTGCATTGTTGTCAATTCATAACACTGATGTTTGTTGCTATCATTAGCAGGTTCCATCATGATTTTAACATTGAGTGACCATCACAACCCAAATCTAATGGTACCTCAATAATATCTGTATGTCAATTCAAAGAGCAGATATTCACATTTTTGTGAAGGTGAAACAGTTACGATTTTCTCATGTTCCCCGTACTTTTTGATAATCTTCAATGTGTCTCCATTTTCTCAGTTTCCAGTCCATCCGTTATTGTATCAAACTGGTCAATGATGGATATGAAATATCTGACTTAATCAATATGTTCCGTCATGTTAAATGATTAAAAAAATTGTACAAGTATATAAATAAATTATTAATAATCTTTAAACTTGTATTTTCTTTAACTTTAGTAGTTCAAATTGCATGATGTGAGCCGATTCCAATCGATATTCGGATTATTCGCTTCGGTCGCCATCTTGGCTTTCCATTCACAACATATTTTTTTTATACCGCAGGTGAAAGACGGTTGGCGATGAAACTCTCCAAATATATGTAAAAATGTGTGCAGCATTTGAAAATCCATCTAAAAAATAAATACAGACTAATTTATACAAGCTCTAGAAAATAAAATTACTTTCTTTGTGGCAAATAATTAAATTTATTAAAAAGCCGTGATAATTTCAACCAATCACTGTGCACAAAGATAAGATGACGTCTGTTATTGTCATGCGAGATTTGAATGAATGAATGCTTGCTTGCTTGCATTCGCTGGCTGTGAACTCCAGCGTGAAGTCTTGTATGTCAGATGAAGACATCCTGCTGTCCAACATCAGTGTGATGTCATACCGGACTGAGGTTTGCGTGAGTATCTGTTGTTATATGTCTGGCTTATTGGTGTGCAGACTAGTGGTTCCTCACTGTGCAGGCAGATACTCTCCGACTTCGAAAGAATCAGCGATACTACTAAGCAAGCCAGGACCCTGAAGGGACCTGTTGCCCAGGACACACGACTAGGACGTGTTAGTAGGTCTTGGCCAGTATACAACCTGGCCCTGGTGCCTTGGAAACACCTCTGCGTCCCGAATGAATGAATGACGTAGGAAGCATGAATGGTCTGTACAGAAGTGATTTTGGGAGACACAATTGATAAGCGCGGGGTGGCGGGGTATATCACTTCCTGTTTCATTTCTGGTCGCGGCATGATCAAAAATCCTACTATCATTATGATAATGTAGTAATATCATATAAATGTTATATAATCTATATCATGATCTATAATATTCTCATTTTCCACAGAATTTGAGTCTCATGTTTCAACTCAATATTTTCAAACAACTAGAATCAATACTAATTTTGTTTATTATTGTTTTCTTATTGAAATGTTTTGCATTTACACCAACAATGCCAACAAATTCCTGTTCTCAACCCTCTGGGTTATAATTATTAATTATTGTATTATATTTTAGTCTTTTATTATTTCGTACACTGGATGTTTATGTTTTTCTAAACTATACTTTGCTATTTCTTACTGCGTTTATTATACAATCAAGTCTTTTAGACATTTGCTATAGTCAAATCATACTGAGTTATTAATATAGGTCTTAGTCAGATATGACTGAGCTACCGTATGACAGTAGACGGTACTACCTGCTTTCTGTCAGCGCCGAATGTTGGGCGGCGCTTACCAAACCCGACACCCCACATTGTGCCAACGGCTTCGGGCGGAAGAGCGCAATTGGGAGTGTACTAGCCTTATCCTGGTGCGAGGAAATGCAACCCAAAGACAAAATAAGTCATGGCAGGGCAGACCAGGCCCTAGGCCTTTGTTGGCGACTGGTCTAGGATCGAAGCTCCAACAGGCGGACAGTTATAGCATTGCTTTGCTGATCCGGCAGCTTCTGCAGCTTGTCTTGCTCCAGATGTATAGGTGTTAACTTTCATCTGGAGTGAACTAGGCAGGCCGAGAGAGGGATCATGCTGCATGGGCAACACATGGTTTCTTTATTTTAGCCCAGGCTTTGTGCTATGGAGAGGCAATAACTCCATCCCTGGTCTTAACCGGTCTCGGAATCAAAGCGAGAGGCAACTGTTATGGGTTATAAGTCCTTGTCAGTTGGCGTAGACATGGGGCACCACGCGTTGCCTCTGACGGTGGGAGACACCTACAGGTGTCATGATCAGCTACCGCCCGCCTCAAGCTGGGCAGCCCCAGGCCAATTGGGTGCTGATCCGCCACAGCCTGCCTGCTTCAATGGGTGCTTGGGGCTAGGACAAAATCTGAATCGCAGGCTGTAAAACCAATGCACCAGGTACTAATAAAAAGAATAATAGAAACCTCAAGCTACGGCTTGCAACCTCGAACATGAGAACCATGTGTCCAGGATTTTCCACTGACTTGACAAATATTGACAATGTGAGAAAAATGGCTGTGATTGATGCTGAACTCAATCGTCTTAACATTGATATTGCTGGCCTGCAGGAGACTCGCCTCGCTGAGGAAGGGTCACTCAGGGAAAACAATTATGAATGCATGAATGATAATGGGCAAAGGCTGCTGGAGCATTGCACTATAAATTACCTATGTATTACACACTCCTTTTTTAAAACAAACGAGATGCTTAAGGTCACATGGAAACATCCAAGATCCGGCCATTGGCATCAGCTGGACTTCATTATCACACGGAGACAACATCTGAACCATACATCATTAACTCGAAGTTACCACAGTGCTGACTGTGATACAGATCATTCTTTGGTTGTTGCAAGGGTTAGACTGAGACCAAAGAGAATCTACACAGCTAAACACAAGTCTAGCCCCAGGATTAATATTATTAACACTCACGATCCTGGAAAGTGCTTTGAATTTCAACAGCAACTTGAAGACGCTTTCAATGATACATCAGAAAATTGTATAGTAAATGATAAATAGAGTAAACTTAAGGAAACTATTTATAAAACAGAGGTAGGGGTTTACGGCACAGTGGATCATAAGAGCCAGGACTGGTTTGCGGCAAACAGCCAGATACTGCAGCCCTTGATTGATAAAAAGAAGATAGCTCTCTTAAGAAACAAGGAAAGACCAACGCGTAACACTCTGAGTGAGCTGAAGCAAGCGAGGAAGGATGTACAAAAGGCTGCCAGGCAGTGTGTGAATGACTACTGGATCAAGTTATGTGAGTCCATTCAAATCGCAAGTGATAAGGGAAACATCAGAAGCATGTATGAAGGGATAAAGAAAGCCTGTGGTCCAATGATCAACAGAAGCGCACCGCTGAAAACCTTGACTGGAGAAATCATCACTGATAAGAAACAGCAGATGGATAGATGGGTCGAGCACTATTTAGAGCTTTACTCAAGTTAGACCAAGCTAGCGGATGATGCCCTCAACGCCATAGAGGCCCTACCAACTCTTCACCACCTGGACACACTTCCCATTATAACAGAAGTTAAGTGTGCTATAAATGAGCTTGCATCTGGCAAGGCTCCAGGTAAGGATGGGATTCCAATAGAGGTAATCAGGAGTGGGCAAGACACACTCGCTCTACAGATCCACCAGCTAATAGAGCTCTGCTGGCGAGAAGGACAAGTCCCACAGGATTTCAAAGATTCAAACATCATAACGCTATACAAGAACAAGGGAGATCGGAGCGACTGTAACAACTATAGGGGTATCTCACTTCTGTGTATTGTTGGGAAAGTATTTGCCAGAATTGTCCTGCGCAGACTTCAAGTCCTGGGAGATCAAGTCTACCCCAAATCACAGTGCGGCTTCCGTCAGAACCGGTCTACCATTGATATGATATTCTCATTGCGACAGATGCAAGAAAAATGCCGGGAACAAAATCAGCCACTGTTTATTGCCTACATCGACCTCACAAAGGCATTCGATTTGGTCAGTCGTGAGGGTCTGTTCAAAGCACTAAAGAAGATTGGCTGCCCACTAACTCTTCTGTCCACTGTGGAATCATTCCAAACAGGCATGAAGGGTATAATCAAGTTTGATGGCTCAACTTCAGAAGAGTTTGAAATCAAGAGTGGAGTTAAGCAAGGTTGTGTACTAGCCCCCACCCTCTTTGGGATATACTTTTCACTTCTATTGAAATATGCCTTTCGTGATCAGGATGACGGTATATATATTCACTCACGCTCAGATGGTGGCCTCTATAATGCTCAGAGATTGAAGGCCAAGACCAAAATTAGCAGGGTACTAATCAGAGAGTTGCTTTTTGTGGATGATGCTGCGATTACGACCCACTCTGAGGAAGAATTACAACAGCTACTATCTGCATTCTCCAATGCTTGTTCTGAATTTGGTTTAACAATTAACAAAAAGAAGACACAGATTATGTCACAAGGTGCACATGGTCTACCATCAATCTTTATTGACGACGCCGAACTGGAGATAGTAGACCATTTTACATATCTAGGATCAGAGGTAAATAGCAAATTATCCCTCGATCAGGAAATCAACATCAGGATTGGCAAGGCAGCAACAACAATGAACATGTTAGCAAAAAGAGTCTGGGAGAACAGGAAGCTTACTGCCAAAACAAAAGTCCTCGTCTACCAAGCCTGTGTCCTTAGTACTCTTCTTTATGGCAGTGAAACCTGGAAAACTTACTCACGCCAAGAGAAACGTTTAAACAGCTTTCATATGCGGTGTCTGCGAAGAATACTTAGTATTAAGTGGCAAGACAAAATCACAAATACTGAAGTATTGGAAAGATCAGATTGTGTGACGGTGTATTCCATGCTCAGTCTTCGTAGACTTAGATGGATAGGACACGTTAGGAGGATGGATGATGGTAGAATACCAAAGGACATCTTTTTTGGTGAATTACAGGTAGGTAGGAGATCTCAGGGTCGGCCTCTACTACGATACAAAGATGTGTGTAAGCGGGACATGATTGATACAGGCATTGATAATGCACATTGGGAGCACGTCGCCGCTGAACGTGTTGCATGGAGGGCAACTATCAGAAATGGAATAAAGACAAAGGAGAAAATGATTGCAGGTAAAGCACACACAGAGCGTGAGAGACGTAAGATGGTGCAAAATGGTGGAAATTACCATGTTTTCACATGCACCTACTGTGGGCAAACATTTGCAGCAAGAATTGGCCTTACCAGCCACACTCGCCACCGCCATGGATCGTAGTTATTAAGCCTTTTTGAAGCACAATGTACCAAACTATCGTCTGTCAAGACGGAAAGGTGCCAATGAATATAATATTCTACGCCTATCCGGCCCTCCTATCCAGCTTAAGTTTCTATTCTTGTTCAAATGTTCTCTCACTCACTCCTCGAGAGTCCTGTCAGCACTTTCTCTTCTAATCCGTCAAATGCCTTTTAATTGTTTATGAACAATAAGCACATATCTGTTGTAAGTAACATTTAGTACAAATATACAGATTAAAGCCATCACGTTATACTCTGGCAGGTATGTGTACTTCAGCAAACTCACACTGGATTCAGCCTTGGGTTGGACCCCTGCAGCTTCTGCCATATTGTTATTGAAGTGATCACATGATCATTGCATACTAAATATAGCTTTACAGACAGACAATAATAAACAGCCTCGGTCTGAGTTGGGCCGTCCATCCCAGTCAGGACCCTTTTATTGCCAGATTTGGCAGCTGGAGAAAAAAAGAAATATTTAAATTAGATATATGTATTAAAATATGGTTGCATGTCCTTTAGAGACGTCGCAATAATCCCGGCAATTTTGGCTGTTTATGATTTTCTAGGCAATTATTACGTTTAATAATTTTAATAAACTTTCTGAACAACCGACGATTACGCTATCTAAATCAACGCAAGGTGACCTGCTTCCAAATCGACTGCGGATGATTTCAAACCCTAGACTCGATGTGTAGGCAAAATGGGAAACGCGTTCACTGCCTCTAAGCCACAGCGCAGGCTGCTTTGTCTCAGCTGTAATGAAAACACATATCAGAAACTGGTGTTGGAGTGTGAAGTGTTAGACCTTCACATATTCTATGCCATGACGTGTGAGGTGTGGGTAGCCAGTCTTCCTCCAAACCCCGGTCGTCTTTCCTTCACAGACAACTCCCAGGAAATTCTTAAAATTGTCTGGTTTCATTTTTATGGAGCTGTATTGATCGAGGAAAAAATTTACCCCCGCCTCAGCTAGTGATTGAACCCGTACCATTAGCTTGGTAGGCAAGCGAGCTAACTATTTCATCACACCTTCCCTAGTACTGAATATAACTTCAGTTTTAATACGCAACTTGAGGACCCTTGACACCATTGTCATTGCACGAGAAATAAATTCACAGATATTGACTGGCACTCATCATGCTAATTAGAATGAAATAAACGAAAGGGGATTGAATCGATGACTGTCTTGGCAGGTAAGCGCACTAACCACTATGCCACCACGACGTCACTGGTAATGTATATAACTTCAGCCGAAATTTGTCGGAGAACCCTTAATGCCAATAAACTCACGCGCGAAACAAATTCACAGATATTGACTGACAATCATCGGGAGAAAAGGAAAGAAGTAACTGTCAGAGGACAAACTAGACAATATAACCATTCCAAATTGTAGACACCGACTATAATGCAGATATATCGGCAAAACTAAGAACACTTTAATGAGGTAAGAAATCAGAAAGGAATGGAAAATGGGAGTCCATAAAAGATTTGAAATAGCAAGATGAATAAAAAAAGACCCATCCCTCAGTGGGTTCGAATGTCATCTCTTAAATTCTGGTGTTTGGCCTGTAGCCATTAAATGATGCAATGTTTTGTGTTGCTGCATCTAGTTTGGCTGCAATAAAATTGTCATTCTGATTTTGAAATTTAAAAAAAAAAAAAAAAAAAGACAAGACAAGCTGAGAAACATCATTTATAATGGAGGTGGAAACGCAGTTTCTGAAGAAAATGGTCAGAATAGAGCTGACGGAGAAAGAAAACTAAATGAAAACCGTTAATTGATTAGAGAAATTAGCTATAGACTGTCGATATTTTGGGGGACATTCTGGGGAGAAATAAACTTGAAAACTTAGTGAACAAGGGAAAAGCAGAGAGATAAATGCCTGGTAATCTTGACCACATGGCATTTCTGGGACAAGAACAAAGACCTGATAGACGACTGGTGATCGACAGATAGCAAACTATGACCGCACAAGTTTATCGCCATGGCATGTGATGAAGATAATGATGATTATAAAAACTATAGAAATTTGGAAGACTAAATTAGCTTTCTTGGTGAAACCTCATTTCAAGTGGTTGAATCATACAACTATTTGGGCTGCAAAGTAGACAAAGATAGGGTAACAAACAGGGATGTTAAAATTAGAGTACAAAAAGCAAGAGAAGTCTTCATAACAATAGGAAATGTGTGGAAGTTAACATAAATTAAATTTAATACCAACTTAGACAAATTCACTTTACGTTAAGTCAGTACTGCTATATGAATCAGAAATCTGGAGAACGTAATTAAAATATACTAATTAAATTCCTTAACTGGTGTCTGGGCAGATTTAAAGACTAAAATGATATCACAGAATCACCAGTGTGGGAGACATTTAGCCACATTTCAGCAAATCAAAAGACGTTGTATAGAACACCTGAAAATAGTATAACTAAAAAGTCCTTTATCTGGAACCACCAGGACAAACAAATTAGTGGGAGACATAAAAACTCACAGAGAATAAAATTAGAGACAAATTAACAACATGAGATGTCATTGAACGAGCTGCTGGAGATAGCATAGGATAGGGTGACTTGGTGTGAAATCTTCAAAGCCGTATGTTCCAATTGAGGATACAGAGCAGAAAACGAAAAATAAATTAATTGAAGTTTTCTTTCTGTTTTAAGACTTTTGAAAGTCTACTAAATACTGTTGTATTATTTATTTTTCATCATTGCCAAATAAGACCACACTGTCGTCTGCCTGTCCTAGGCTGGTGAAGAGGTTTGCTGATTATCCCAGCATGCGCCCTGAAATGCGCGTTGCAATGGGGACAGGACTGTCTCAGGCTGTCGATCAGAGACTCTTCCAAAGTCTCTACCAGCAGAACTATTAACTACCTGAAGCCATCGCCAGCAATGTTCTAACAGTTTTCAAGGTTAATTTCCCTTTTCTTCATTTCAGGGTATCTTTGTATTGCTTTTTTTTTTTTTTTCATCTACGTGAGCTCGCTTGCTTAAGTCAAGTTCGTCATGAATTATTTCCGTTATAAGCCTTTTATTTAGCATGCGAAAAACATAACCGTTCAGTTTCAACTGAACATAATGCTGATGTGTATCATGCCAGCCAGTGAAAGAGCATCTACATCTGTGACAGTGTCATGTCATTTTATGTTCAGCAAAATGCTTAGACAGAGATCCTTTTCAGTGCAGTGCATGCTTGCCTGTCAAACGGGAGTCATGCCTTCGAATCCCCATCGAGGCTAATTTTTTTTTTTTAATTACCGTGGCTCCATCGTTGGGACAGCCTAAAAATTGATACCAGGAAATTTGTTAGAAAGTAAATAAATATGGGGCTGGCACCATATGTATAATACGCTTCAATGTATGTAAAAATGTTCATTTAAAAAAATAAAAATCCGTAGATAGCCTAGATGGATCGGTTACAGTCTTCTCGCATATTGGCTGTACCCTGTTTAGGTTTCACAAGTGTGTAGAGGCCTTGGTAAAACGATTGCAGTATAAATCCTAATAAATTCCTAAATCAATCAATCAATCAATCAATCCTCAATTTGAAGGTAAACTCGATATCTTTCATGGTTCAAACCGTCTTTCTTAGTTTCCCAACAGTCACACAAGCTTTGGTGATTATTATGTTCACTCAGCATCGATATCAGGGATGGATTAACCATTAGGCAAACAAGGCACGTGCCTAGGGCACCAAGCATTTGGGGGGGGGGGGGGGCACCACAGAGAGACAAATTTCGTATATCTGCTTTCTACACCATTGTTGACAAACTTGAGACAGAGATGAGTAGACGAGGACAGGTATATAATGATCTAGCAGTTCCATTTTCTTGTTTGGTCGATGTACCACAAACATCTCAGTGTTGTGAAGGACTAATAAATGCTTATCCTGAAGATCTGAACAATAATTTATATACTGAACTACAACAGTTCCACTCATATATTCGCCACAAGTTTCGTGCATCAAAATCTGACAACAACACGTTCAGTCATGCAGAACTCTAAAGTAATAGTTAGAGACAACATCGAGTGTGCTTTTCCAAATGTAGAAATCACCTTTCGCATATTTTTAACATTAATGGTTACGAACTGTTCAACTGAGCGCTCTTTTTCTCAGTTGAAACGTACAAAAAATCCAAGTAGATCGACAATGAAACAAGAAAGGCTTGATTCCTTATCTTTGCTGATGATTGAGGCAGACTTGTTGCGCAAAATTAACTTTGATGATGTACTCAAAAACTTTGCCAGACGTAAATCTAGAAAAAAGAACTTTAAAATGTAAATGTGTGCTCTCTCTGACTTTCTTATCTATCAAAAAAGTTACAGTATTTTTGTCTACTATTATTACAAAATTAATTAACTATTAATTTTAATACAGAAATACCTTATTGTAGGTTTTATATGAGTGATAGTAGTACAAACATATGTGTTTACATTTCACAACTGTTTTTCTTTGTTAGTTTTTTGCATAATATTGAACATACCAGCAGTCAGTGGAGGATCGGGGGCCCGGGGCAGTAGGGGGCACCCATGTGGGTTTGTGCCTAGGGCACCAAGATGGCTTAATCCGACCCTGATCGATATGGACTACATTAGAGAGGGTGCCGTCAAGATACACAACCCGTTCCAAGGACTTTAGCTTCTAAAAATTATTATGGAAGTTATCAAGCTTTTTTTTGAAATATGATCTCTTGTAGATTTCTTTTAACTCTTTCGGGTAGGTAACTAAAGTGCAAAATATGAAGAATAAGTAGACTCGTGCAATTTCATACAGCACATTGATAGAAAATGCAAGTTGTATTTTAACAAGAGAATAAGGAGATCTGTTAACAGTGATATGTCAGTACTAATCGATGGACACCCATTCGTAAAAAATTCGTTTTTAAGTCAATATTCTCGTGGTGGGGGAGGGCAGATTTTATGCTGACTTGTGCTGAATGTGTGAATCTTTTGGTCTCCCCCTCTCTATACCCCCTCCCACACACACGCCCCAAATAATGTGTGAGTCTTTTGGTCTCCCCGTACCCCCCCCCCCCCCCCCCACACACACACACACACACACATATAAACACACCCCAATTCGTCGCAATCTTATTTGTCTGATGAAAATCACCAGGTAGATCTCCGAATTATGAATTTAGTTACTGAGGAAAAGTATCACGTGTATCGTGTACTTGGGGGTAAGGTGATTAACAAAATTTATAAATAATACCTATAATAGAGGGTACATTCCTAATGACTTATTGACTGACTGACTGACTGACTGACTGACTGACTGAATGACTGGCGCCTTAGCGTCTTGGCAGACGATAGTTTGTAAAATGAAGTTGTTACCTCTCCATAACACGAAGCCTGGGCCGAATTTAGAGAACATGTGTTGCCCATGCAGCATGATCCCTCTCTCGGTCTGTTTAGTGTACTCCATAGGACAGGTAACACCAACACGTCTGGAACAAGACAAGCCGCAGAAGCTGCTGGATCAGCAAAGCAATGCTCTAACTGTCCGTCTGACGGAGCTTCGATCCTAGACCAGTTGCTAACCAAGGCTTAGGGCCTGGCCTGCCCTGCTATGACATTTTGTCTTTAGGTTGCATTTCCTCGCACTAGGATAAGGCTTGTATCCACCCAATTGAGCTCCTCCGCCCAAAGCCGTTGGCACAATGTGGGGTGTCGGGTTTTGTAAGCGTCGCCCAACATTCGGCGCTTACAGAAGCAGGTAGTAAGAATAATTATAAGAAGGCTGGGAAAGAAGATTAGATTAGATATAAGTGATGAAGAATGTGAAGTTGTAGAGGAAAACAGATTTGTACCTATCCTTATTACACTAAACAAAAAGCGTTTTACAATTTGAGACATGAGAAAATAATCTACTAGAATAATTAAACATTGGTGGCACAGACCTGTGATTACTAAAGAAAATGCATGGCAGAAAACAGCAGATATAAGAATAAACAAACATTTAGGAACATTTAAGTGCACAAAAAGGGACTCAGACAAAGAATTAGCACCGTCCCCTGATTTGTTTCCACTACCATCATCACCAAGTGCCACGCTGACAAGCGTAGACGGTTATGTTTCGCCATCTCATACGATCACCAGAGTCGTGGATCAGTTCCGGATTTTTGTCTCGATTATGCCATGTAGCTAAATTATCTAGATATATATCTCTCTGCCATCCCTTTCTCTCTCCCCCCCCCCCCTTTCAAATCAATCTTGCTAGTTAACAGCAAGTTCTCCATTTTATTTATTCTCGTATTGTGACCAACCAAATCTTTATTGTCGACGTCGAATTTCTCTAATCACTTGACACTTGACATTTGTTTCTTGTAGAACTTGCTCATTGGTTCTTCACAAATTGTTCTCTGTACACAATAACCGCATCTGCGAAATTTTGCTGATTCTGTTCGATGTCTGTGTAATCACTATACATGCCGTGTGTCGTTGGTGATCATCATCATCATCATCATCATTATCATCATCATCATCTTCCACTTCAGCCGCCAGGCGTCGTGGGGAGGAATAATTTGCATTCCAGCGCCCGGTGTGCGGAACTGGATAGTGCCATTCCGTGTCGTTGTACAATGTCTCTGATGTCGTCAATCCATTTTCTTCTTGGACGTCCTCGTGGTCTCGTCACAGATGATCTTTGATGTAAGGCCAGTGATGGTAGTTGCTGATGTTGCATTCTAACGACATGGCCAAACAACTTGATCTTCTGTCTTTCAATAAATGTGGCACAAGGTGTTGAACCCACAGTCTGTCTGATAATAGCATTTCTTACTCGATCTCGGATTGTTAAGTTGGCAGCTCTCCTCAGGCATCTCATTTCGCAGGTGTTGATTTTGCGAAGGTGTAATTTGGATAAAGTTCAGGTTTGAGATTGGTAGCATAGGGTTGGTGTGAATATGCTGTTTATTATCTGTCATTTTGCGGACATGGGTATGTTTGGATGTTTCAGTAAGGGTGATAGTTGATATGTAAGTGCACTAGCTTTTTGACATCTGATTTCAATTTCTCTGTCCAATCTGCCATCTTCTGTGATCATACTTCCAAGACATTTGAATTCTTTAACTTGTTTCAGAGTTGTGTTATTTATCTGTATACTTAGTGGGCGTGGCGATCTGCTAACTTGCATTACTTCGGTTTTGGCTGTGTTTATACTTATATTATATCTGCTGCAAGTTGAACTCAGATTAGTAATATGATTTTGTAATCTGCCCTCATCGCTGTAAAACAGGCACCGATCGTCTGCAAATAGAAGTTCATTTATTTCCCGTGGATCAGTTGTTTCATCTGGAGTAAAGAGTTCTAAATTTTCGGAATCTGTTCTGTCGAGACTTGCTTCTTTGGAAATTCTGTCCATGTAGATATTGAATAGCAGGGGAGAGAGCACACATCCCTGCCTCACTCCTGTATTGACTGTGAACATATCTGATATTCCTTCTTGATTACGCTCAGTAGTATGCCATTGCTTTCTGAGCGGCCGGCTCAGTTATCCCGCAAGTCACAAGCGGGGGTCGAACCGCTCCCAGTTCCCGTCCGCTACGAGACTCTGCGTGATAAACGGGATTACGGAGAAAGTGTTGTAACCCCTCGGCCAGAGAGACCGGCTTTTTCCTGATCTACAAACACAATATTCTGCTGGTCACTATATTGGATAGTTTTTTTTCACATATTTGTCTAAGTGTAAATAAGTCGTTGGTGATCATGCCATTATAATATATATATATATATATATATATATATATATATATATATATATATATATATATATATATATATATATATATATATATATATATCACGTAAGACGTGACACAGTGACAAAGAAAATAATACAGTAGTTGTTCACTAATAATGTATTTAATTAGAACGAACCACGCCTGAAAAACAGAAATATAAATTATAAGCTATGGATGCGAATGCTGGGCAATGATCAATGTAATGATGTGGGAAACTTGAGGTAACGATGTGATTTGTGAGAAGAATGATGAGAACATCGAGTAAGGAGAAGAAATAAAACGCCGAAGAATTAACTAACAGTGGCAGGCGTTATTTATCAAAACCATAAGGAAAAGTCAATTGCTATTTATGGGACATTTTAAGGGAAGAAGTGGAATAAAGAAACTGTAACCTTTTGTGGGGACAATACTTTACTAGACTAGTAGTTGGCAAGAGATGCAGATGACAAATAAAATTGCACTTGGAAAGATCACATGCTGGCCAATGATAAATAGTTTAAGCAAAATCAGTTTCATTAACATATATGGCATAAAAAAACTAAAGAGACTTAATGACCAATGTCTGCTGCAGACTAGGCAACTGATGAAGAAGAACAACATGTCTGTTTCTGGTACGCATGATTTGCTTTCTCGTGCTCTGTGTTGTGATAATAAATATGCGATCTATGGGCGGAGACTACTCAGACTAGGGCACTTTTTGCGGAATCCGTGTGCACAAGTATTTTTTTACACACCAAACCAAACCAGCTAAATCTAATATCTAAATTCTTTCCTTTTGTTAGCTATAAACAGTTAATGTTTTAATCCTGTATTTATTTTTGGCTGTTGTCAATCTTGTTATTTATAGAGCATCCAACTTTAGACCTAGCAGCAAACTCTCACTTAATTCCAGTTTTTGGCATGCTCAACATTTTGTAAAATCTGGAAGCCACTTAGTGCAGCGTTCCCTGGGCTGAAAGAGAAGTAGGAGGGACGATCTAATATTTATATATGACGCTTTTATAATTAACATAATTTATTAATTTCATTGTGTGATCAACTGGAAACGTTATTCATATCATACAAGATTACATGTAAATCAACTGGCTTTGTATTGATTATTGACTGGGATCGGCTTAATTAAATCAACCTTGCTTCGCCTTGATTCTGTGGAATTTCATCCATATTTGATTTCCGGTGAGTGCAATTTTTTCTTGTATTGAGGGATTTATTATCATAATTTATTTACTTTCCGGGAGGCCTAGTTTCTCAGCATTCTATGGAGTTACACGTGGGAATCTGAATCCTCCCACAAACAGATACCCGTAGTTGTATGAATGGCGAAGTAACAGGCTGTAATTGAAATATTAGCAGCATATTTTCTCACTTGGTCTCCGGTTTGTTGAGAAGGCTGTGATGTGTTCTTCTACCATCGCTGGCTTGTTTCCCGCTTGTGTTTTAGGCAACACAGCCACGTTGAACGGCCACTATTTATAGTAACATAACAGCACCTCCTTCATGGAAGCCTCTTTCACTCGTTCTCAGGCTTACCTTTCACAGAATCTCTTAAGCAATGTCATGAATTATGATGAGTACATGATAATTTAAACACTTTGTACGACCACCTCCCACCCATAAAAATGAAAATGGCTAGCCCCAAATAAGTTCAGACTTGCCCGCATGGAGTGCCTTCACTTCATGGTATTTTAAGAATGCATTTAACATTTATAAATTTATTATTTTACTAGGTCATGATTTTAGGAGGATATGTGACCAGTTACCTTTCTGTAGTCTTGTCTAATTTATTTCCCACTTATGAAGCAAAGTTGGATTATTTTTTAGCATCTAGTGGGTCTGAACAGTGATTTCTTGAAAGGCGTCGTTTTGAATTTTGAAACTGGTCTATAGTCATACAGTTATTGAAAGAAGAACATTTTGACTAAAATTAAAATACTATCACCGCGTTTGTAACTGTAGCAACTCTTCTAAAATAACATATTTAGTCTGTTTGCATGTAAACTGAACTGAAGCCCACAACATGATGCACACTGGAATATACATAAAACAAAAAGTCAAAAGTAACCTGAAGCTGCTAAGTATTTAGTACATGATGTGAATTAAATAATAATAATATTAATATGGTCATGTAATACTAATACTAATACAGTGTTACGCCTCACAATTGAGACAAATGGTGGAACAAGATGTTAACAGTTAACAAACTGATCTTCTGAGTGTACTGTATGTCACTGTGCTCACTGCAAGATTGTAGTTAGAAGTTCATGTTCCTCTGGGGATATTGATTGACACTTTGCTCAAACTGAGAAAATTGGAACTTTACAAAATATTCAGAAAATAATAAATATGATACCTTGTATTTTGTTAGATCATTGTATGTTTATAAAAACAGATTTGCTTGGTGGCAAATTATGTGAAAGGCCACCTGAAATAAGTTAATTATCATAAAATAGATCATTGCATGAAAAAATGTGAATGTCAAATATAATAAAATGTGAATGCAATTATGAATAAATCTAACTCATCAGACAGTAACACTGTAATGTCTGCACTGCTACATACTAAAATTATAGAGATGAAATAAAGGGAAACTAGCATCATCTTTAATATTCCTATAATTTAATTAAGCTCTGTATGTGTATTACTGTTATCATCATAATTTGTCCATGCAGCTAATATAGACTTTAACGCACCTCCATTCTTCGGTTCTGTACTACTTCTGTTGATGATATTTCTCCTTCCAACTGCCCCAGTCCATCCAGCATCATTTCTCATGGTCTGCCTGGGAACTTCCTCTTCTACCGCTGATCTTTCCAGTAATGTTTTCCAAAGCCTGTCTTCTTATTACATGATCAGTAGGTCAGCGTAGCCGAGTGGTTAAGAACGCATGTTCGTAAACATCCAGTTGTGTTGAGTTCAAAACGAGCACACAAAAAATGTGATGATTAAAAAGTCTTCTTATATATGCTTATAATATTTTACTTTCACTAGTTTTTTCTGGGCATCCGTTAGTTACTCTGACAGTCCATGGTATTTGCAACATAGTCTCAGGAACCACATCTGCATTGCCTCCAAGCTTCTCCTAATTAGTTTGCTCTTGTTCCATGATTCACTGCCGTGCAACAGAACACGTTCTAAATATTTAATTAAGTACTTGTTTTCTAACTTTGCATAAGATTGCAAAGTTACCTGGTCCCACTCCCAAAGGTAGATAAGGATCGCTCCAGACTTAATGCATACCGAATCATAACCCTGCAAAGCACCTTTGGCAAAGTCCTCGATAAGATATAATCTGTTTCCCAAAGGGCTCGGGAGTTACCGGCCTGGGATGCTACACCTGGGCCAATGCGGCAACTTTTGCATTTGATGTCTATGAGAGTTTCCAGGATAAACAAGAGACAGTGGCTCTTGACCTGGAGGATGCGTATAATAAGGTTAGGTATGATCGGTTGATATACACTCTGTTTGACATGGAAGTCTGCCCTTGCCTTGTCAGATGGGTTGCAGCAGTCCTTTATGAGTGTAAGGTTGCACTGCCCATGGGTTCCCGGACTTCTGACCCCTGTACGATTACACCTGGGTTGCCACAGGTATATGCCATGTCCCCAGTGCTCTTTAATGTCTACACCAGCAAAGTTGCAGCTATTGAGACACCAAGTTTGGTAGAATCTTGACATTTGCAGATGATTTGCTGGTGTAGAGACAGGGAAAGTTTGGCTGCAGACTTACAGATGGCAGTAAACAGGGTGGCAGAGTGATGCAGGACGCAGGGGCCGTTATAAACCCAGACAAGGCATCGGTTGTGTGGTACTCCCTGGATAACCAGATTGTGAAGGCAGATGTCCCATGTATTATATTGAATGGGTGTCCTCTTAGTAGAGAGAGTAAATTCAAGTACTTGGGTATCACCTTCGACAGGTGTATGTCTTTTAACGATCATGTGGAGGATTTGATGATGAAGGCTGGTAGGGGGCTTAATGCATTGAGGGCAATGGCAGCAACCGTGGTAGAGCAGAGGATGCTTTACAGGCTCTTTCAGCAGTTAATAATTTCTGTCATTGAGTATGGTTTGGGGCTCCTGACAGTATGAAAGAGTCAGCTTGAAAGGTTGGAGCATACAAAATGTGGCCATACAGGTGATCCTGGGGTGAACAAATCACACACCAATTATATGCATGAGGCATATCCTGGCGCTACCAACAGTGACGGATAGGCATAGAGTCCTTCAGGCCACATGGTACCTGAGAATTGCTGTAGATAGAGATCACCCCTTGTATGAAGCCATGGATATGGTCAAGGGTCATAGACTAAGACAAGGCAGGTCCTGGATGGCACAGGCAGAAATATCTGTACGTCATGTGTGTGATCTAGAGATGATCAAACATGAAAAAGAGTGGGTTGAAGTACCCACAGACAGGACGAACTGGCACAGTGTAATAGTAACACTGGGTCGTGAGTGCAGAGAATGGGCAGGGGGCTGCACAGAGTTTGAAGTACAGATTGAGAAACAGATTGAGAACCTGTATGTGGAAAGGATGAGATTGCAGGGGATTGGCAGGGATTCTGGTAGAATTTCAAAACTGAGTGAAGACCAGGAGAACTTTCAATCAAATAGCGGTGGGAACGATTAGTATTGTGACTCTTTGTTGGATGTTGAAAGAGGGGGTGGAGCACGTATGGGAATGTCGTGAGTGCAGTGATGTCAGTTCTTAGCTCAACTCAATATTGCATAAGATTCTTTTAATTTTCTGAACTGCTTTGCCAACAGTCTTAATGGCGGCCTGGTGTAACCTGTATCTGCATGAATGTTAAATGTTCAGAAATCACAAGGTATCATTTTAGTAATAACTACTTTGGGTAGAAGAGAATCAACAAAGAAAGATGCTGTCCAGTAAATATGGTGAATATGAATGCTGAAAAAAGAATTTAAGGAAATTATAAAATAAAACAAAGATTATAGAATGGCAATTAAAAACAGGAGATGCGCAAATATCCAGTTATGTAGAAAACAAAAGTTAACGTCATAAAATAAATTACTACTCAAGACTCAAGGAAATTTTGCATTTATGAGAGTTTATACAGAAAATTAGAATAATTTTCTTATCATCATCAAGAGCGCATTTCAGATATGCATTTAAGTCATTGCACATTGTCTTGAAATACTTATGTTAGTATTGATTGCATAGCAATTTTTAATTTTGTAGAATCTTTTTGTTTGTATACCTTCAGATGTCAGCCTGAATATATCCAAATAAAGCAGCAGTCAACTTGAGCCTGTTGTCATCTTCATAGAGTTTGTCTTCAAATATAGCGCATATAGGCCAGAGTAGATTTCTTTATTCTGTGTATGTTGGATAGTGCATATAGGCCAGAGTAAATTTCTTTATTCTGTGTATGTTGAGTAGTGCATATAGGCCAGAGTAAATTTCTTTGTTCTGTTTATGTTGGATTCCGTGTATAGGCCAGAGTAAATTTCTTTGTTCTGTTTATGTTGGATTCCGTGTATAGGCCAGAGTAAATTTCTTTGTTCTGTGTATGTTGGGTAGTGCATATAGACTGGAGTAAATTTCTTTGTTCTGTGTTTGTTGGGTAGTGCATATAGGCCAAAGTAAATTTCTTTGTTCTGTGTTTGTTGGGTAGTGCATATAGACTGGAGTAAATTTCTTTGTTCTGTGTTTGTTGGGTAGTGCATATAGACCAGTGTAAATTTCTTTGTTCTGTGTATGTTGGGTAGTGCATATAGACTGGAGTAAATTTCTTTGTTCTGTGTTTGTTGGGTAGTGCATATAGACCAGTGTAAATTTCTTTGTTCTGTGTTTGTTGGGTAGTGCATATAGACTGGAGTAAATTTCTTTGTTCTGTGTTCGTTGGGTAGTGCATATAGACCAGTGTAAATTTCTTTGTTCTGTATATGTTGGATTGCGTGTATAGGCCAGAGTAAATTTCTTTGTTCTGTGTATGTTGGGTAGTGCATATAGACCAGTGTAAATTTCTTTGTTCTGTGTTTGTGTTGGGTAGTGCATATAGACCAGTGTAAATTTCTTTGTTCTGTGTATGTTGGATTGCATGTATATGCCAGAGTAGATTTATTTGTTCTGTGTATGTTGGATAGCATGTATGGGTCAGAGTAAATTTCTTTGTTCTGTGTATGCTGGGTAGTGCATATAGACCAGTGCAAATTTCTTTGTTCTGTGTATGTTTGATAGTGTGTTTAGGCCAGAGTAAATTTCTTTATTTTGTGTATGTTGGATACTCCTGCAGCAAATGTTTAGCCGTCACTTGACCAGTTCCATAGTTAATTCAACAGTGTCTCCTATCTTTAGCTTATTAAAAAAGCTGTATCTCTTTTGTTTCCTGTACAGTCTGAATATTGATTTATATAGCATGAATTGTACTATTCTTACATTGGCAACGTACCGTCTTGACAGATGATAGTTGATGCTTAAAAAAGGCTTAATAACTACAACTCGTAGCGGTGGCGAATGTGACTGTTAAGGCCAATTCGTGCTGTAAATGTTCGTTCACAGTGGGCGCATGTGAACACGTGGTCATTTTCACCATCATGCACCATCTTACGTCTCTCACGCTCTGTGTGTGACTTATCTGCAGTAATTTTCTCCTTTGTCTTTATTCCATTTCTGATATTTGCCCTCCATGCAACACGTTCAGTGGCGACTTACTCCCCACTTACACACATCTTTGTATCGTAGTAGAGGCCGACCCTGAGATCTCCTACCCACCTGTAACTCACCAAAAAAGATGTCCTTTGGTATTCTGCCGTCATCCATCCTCCTAACATGTCCTAACCATCTAAGTCTACGGAGACTGAGCATGGAATATACCGTCACACAACCTTGATCTTTCCAATACTTCAGTATTTGTGATTTTGTCTTGCCGTTTAATACCAAGTATTCTTCGCAGACGTCGCACATGAAAGCTGTTTAAACCTTTCTCTTGGTATGAGTAAGTTATCCAGGCTTCACTGCCATAAAGAAGAGTACTAAGGACACAGGCTTGATAGACAAGGACTTGTTTTTGCGGTAAGCTTCCTGTTCTCCCAGGCTCTTTTTCTTAACCTGTTCATTGTTGTTGCTGCCTTACCAATTCGGATGTTGATTTCCTGATCTAGGGATAATTTGCTATGTGCTATTCTGTCAGTTATCAAGATGGTGTCATTGCTGGCAAATAAGCAAATACAGAATGAAGTATATGAGATGTGAGCTGTGGCAGGTAGTTGTTAGTGTGTATTGTCCCCGGGTAGCAGCATAGAGGCCCAGGGTTCAGTCTAGACTAGGATTGTATTTTTTTTTTTAAACCAATGCGGTTCCAGGGTCAACATTAGTCATATTAAAATGTGTAGCCACATAACAATAAGAGTCAGTTAATGTTTTTATCTAGGAAGGAATAGTGACTTGAAAGGGAACAGGTAACCTTACCTCATCCCACAACAAAGCATAAAGCCTGAAACTAATATGTGAAAGGCCTGACACGTCACACCCCTACATCAGTATCTGCTATGAGATTGCTGTTACCTGTTTTGTGTATAGAGTATGCAGATGTATACAGCAATGGCATCTTATACGCTGATGAAAATATATTATTTAAACTGGAGAGCTCCCATGTGTTAATGGGGCCATAAGGAAAGCAAGGAATAGTAATGGTGTAACATACCTTGCACGTCATAGATATGACTACAAAAGACTGGAAAACTTAAGCTACAAAAGCTAATCAGTCATGAAGTCTCAAGGAAGGGGGGGGGGGCACTTGGCTTGCATTGTTTGAGAGCCTGTGCTCCATTGGTGTGGGTGATAAACAGATCTTTCATAAACCTAATGAGGTTTCTGTAGCAAAACTGCTTGTACTTTCTGAATTTAATATTCTAATTGTTGTGTGCCCACCCCATCTGTATGAGGTAGGAGTCTAATACTGACTAAACTGACACATGGGTTTTCACACACATATGGATAAACTGGTAGCTCTGAGTAAAGGATTAGCAGATAAAAGTAGACATTTAGAAGATATTGATTGCTATTGTTATCAGGAATTGCTTTGCATAAGTGAACAATTGTGTAGCATTTGCATTAACGATTGCCATTGATTTCCTCCATTATCTTCTTAGACTAAGGCTGTATATCTTTATTTGAAAACTCCATTTAATCAAAAACCAGCACAGCCAACGTCAGCAGTACTGCAAATGAAGCAGAATATAAAACAATATGTATTGATACATGACCTCATTGGGTGATGTGTGATTGGGGGAATCTCAAACCAAGATCAGCCAATGTGTAGTCCGTGAAACTGTTAGAAACATTTCAGGGATTATTTGAGTTCATATTTTGTTTAATTTAGTAATCCTCCCACACATTCCCAGATTGTACACCTACTAGAGGATTTGATGGTTGCTACTGAAGTGGTCAGATAATTTTAAAGTATTAAGTGTCTCCATGCAGGCATAATATAAGCTCTAGCTATACTCTTAGTTGAAAAGACGAGGTGAAAATAAAGGAAATTGTCACCACCATCTCATATTTCTGTCACAATTCTTATCATCTCACACCCGGGGTAACGATCTTCTCCTGAAAGATACTGTTACAGTCAGTGTAAAGCACTAGGACTTTATTTATGAAAGATCACAGGTCATATACACAGATGCGCTTGCAAATATACAAACATGCGTCATGATGTGGGACACTGGCCCCCTTTGGAGTTACCTTTCCTTCTCCTAAAAATGTCTGAACCTGTGGTATATGGCTGTTGTATCTCAGATCTGTACTGGGTGGAAAGCTGTCATATTGTACCTCTGCTGCGGATTGAGCCCTAGACCATTCTTTGAGCTAGCTGGCATGTGCGGTTAATAGGTTTGATTTGGGTTGTAAATTATCACTTTCAATGCACACGAACATCTCCATGAGTGCTCCAGTCACCTCCCATGGATCACACAAGAGGAATCTTGGCACAATTTTGCAAACTCCATAGTACTGACAGTGATCTACATGTATGTATAGCAGAATGTGAGGGCTGGTCTGGTTTGCAAGATCAGTCCTGCGTCTGGCGTTCGTTGTCTGTGCACCCAACCAGGAACTTCCCAGCCGACGCAAGTCTCGATAAGCACCCACTCTCTCGATGAGTAGTGGGCCTGCAGTCAGTAAGCTGGCATAGCTTTTCTGTCAGTCCTGCCTGGCGTAGCTTGAAAGCTCGTCTGTAGGTGTCCAGTGGTTTTGCATGTATCACTGGGTACCGAGGGAGTGCGCTGAGCGATTGCTACTCTTGGCCTTTATGTGCGTGGAATAGTTCCATCTGTGTGATAGATATCTGGTTGATCCTGCCAGTCAGGGTAGCTTAATTGCAGTGAACTAAATGTCCGCAGAAGTCGGATGTGTCAGCCTAAAGACGCAAATAAACAGGCACAATGCAAAAAGCGTCCGAGTGAGAGTGGAATGTCCTTCGAGACACCCAGGAAGGTTAACCTGGTCAACAAACAACCGCAGAAGCCCTATGTGTCCTCTTAAAGGCGCAGTTAAAGCAGGCACAACGCAATTACCTCTGGAAAAAAAAAAAACACACTACGGATGAACACAGAAGAAGAAGTATAGCAGAATCACATAGTATACATTTTTTATGAGTAGCTTTTATAAGTTTTATATTGTAGCTTATTCGGCCCGCTCTTTTCTATATTTAACTGCTGAGGGATTTTGTGTGTGCACATGTGTCCTACTAGGGGCAGTGAGCAAAATAACCGCTGAAAGTTGCTTATCGATGTTGGGACCATGGGGGATTGATTTATCGACCGTGATAAAATTATTTGTCTAATCATATTTTAATACGGATCTGATGTTGCAAGGAACATGAACTGTGCAGCGATGCCAAGTTTTGAATCACTTATCTCCCTGCTTGATGTTGAAGGCTCGCTCTCGTTCCTTTGAAATCCTTAGCCTACAGAAAGACTAAATATGTTCATTTTTTAACGAATTGGTTTGGTATGCGGACACCGATCTAATCACACATCTTACTATCCCTGAGCTATCTTTGTATTGTTGTTCTTTTAGTTTAGATTAAACATGGCAGGAGACGGTACGGTGTTGTTAAAAACATGACATCTTCTAGTTTGTGATCACTGTCCGCTTTTAGTTCATACATTTTTTTTTTCGCATATCCTTTACAGGACATCGCTGTCAACATCAGCATCTTTCAGCTGATTATTGATTTCTTGGCAAGATTACGCTCAGTAGTTTGCCATTACTTTCTGAGCGAGCGGCTCAAATACCCCTAAGTTACCGACGCGGAGAGAACCGCTATCAATTCTCGCGCAACGTCACGTTACTTACGAGAGTATACGAGATTGCGGAGAAAGTCGTGTAACCTCTAGACCAGAGAGACCGGCAGTTTACATTAAACAGTTTAATTGTTATACATATTGCATTCTTTAACTTTAACAGAATACGTTAGTCTTTATATTATTTTGTTTCCTCTAATTTACATTGCTGTAAATTGTACATGTTCAGTCAGTCAGTCTCTCTCTCTCTCTCTCTCTCTCTCTCTCTCTCTCTCTCTCTCTCTCTCTCTCTCTCTCTCTCTCTCTCTCTCTCTCTCTCTCTCTCTCTCTCTCTCTCTCTCTCTCTCTCTCTCTCTCTCTCTCTCTCTCACACACACACATCAGAAAACAAGTCGCATCAAACCACTGCTGTAAACATCGGAATACCTCTAGGCTCTATGCTGAATCATTCTGTGTTATTTTCCACCTGTATAGATGATCGTCCCAAGTGTATGTCATCTTCCTGCGACCTATTTGCAGACGAACTGTACATTCTTTACAGATGCTAAAATATGTAATGTGCTGGTGGCGTCTTTGCAATGTATGTTAGTGAAGCTGTGAAATAATCATTAGTAAAACAATATCTGCGTTAACACAAAAACTATACACATTACATTCACAGAGAATCCGTCAAATCTACATTGGTTAGATGCCAGTAGAAAGTGTTACCGAACACAAAGCCTTGGGCCTTATCATTGATACACATTTAGCCGTTAACATTTAATTTACATGCTGAAGTGCTCGTTAAAGAAATAGGGGGGGGGGGGGGATTTGCCAATTTGCTGAAAGTAAAAATGTTTTTAACATTATTGACTGATGCTCTACAGTCTGTGATGGCTGTTATCAATTCAGTCACCAAACGAAATTGTTCACTTCAGTAATATGCCGTAGGCTTAATTTATATAAAACGTAATGCTGACATTTCTAACCTTCTAACCCATTAGCTGTGATAACTCCGAAAACGCACCCTCTATCAGCATAGCCAAACAAATAAAAGAAAGTGCTCCAAATTATCTTTGGTCGTTGTTTAAATATAACCCAAGACATAGTGAACGTCTAAAGGCTAGGATAAACTTATACAAAACAAGTGTGGCGTATTCTGCAGCTCAGCTGTGAAACCTTCTCTTCCACAGAAAATCAAAGACACCACTAACCTCAACAATACAATCGCAGACTATTTGAATACTATCTCATGAGAGGCTTCATGCCTCCTCAATAATTAAAAAAAAAACATCTTAGTATATTGAGTATCCTTGTTCTAAGGTATTTTCTCGTAGTCTGAAAACAGTTACAATAATTATAATTAATATGTGTTAGCCACGTAGTAATGGCCGGACTCCGTGGCGAAGGGTTTTACGGACGCAGTTCGTAATCCCGCATACCGCGTTCGGAACGCAGCTGCGGGAGATTTGGCAGCATGGTATAAGTTCCGGTCGTTCAGAAAGCAATGGTAAACTACTGTATAGTTAACTTGCCAAGAGATCACAAACAAAAAAAAAAAATTTTTTAATGCTGGGTGTGACCATGAAATCAGTGTAAAGAAAACGCAATTTTTGTTTTTAAACGTTGTAATGATGTAAAAATAAAAAAAAACATTCCTAATGTGTTAACAATGCAAATGTTGTTACTGGTGCTTAAGGTGAATCTGATGAGTGATGTGTGAATGAAATAACGCATGAAAGAAGAGAGACAAGAAGGGCAGAATGTCAGACAGGCGGGTGTGCCAAATTCTTAACCCTTTGATAATATAGTTCGTGCTCTCTCTCTCTCTCTCTCTCTCTCTCTCTCTCTCTCTCTCTCTCTCTCTCTCTCTCTCTCTCTCTCTCTCTCTCTCTCTCTCTCTCTCTCTCCCACAGCGACTGCCGATTGGTCTGTAAACATGAGGGAAAGAAGAGGAAAAGGGCCCATTTACTTGCCTTAAGGCGCATCGGGCATGTGGTGCCAGACCCATATGTTGATAGAACAACCGGCAGTCGGTAGGTGGTGTGATCAGCACCACGCCGACGGCCTTTACTTCCCAAGACATTTCCTGGTACCAATATTAGGCTAGATCCACCTGCCAGTCCAGATACATTTAAAATCCGCCCCAGTACGGATTCGAATTCATGATTAAAGTGCCGCCATGCACTCTACGCCGCCGCAGCTCCCATAAACATATGGGAATAGCAACATATACCGAAAAACTTCATGATGTGTAAACACTTCCTTTACTTTTTATTGTTTACAAGATTTATTTACTTACTTTTTACCCCAAACACCTGAAGTCGTGCTTACAGGTTCTTCACTTTTACTTACTCATGTACTAAAATACACAGATGTTAATGTTGTTCATAAATTAGCTGAGGCAAGCCTGTGTGCGTATCCCTGTGCTTCGATCTTCCCAATAAAGGCACGCCTTCCCTTCTTGAAAAACATTACATTACCAGCGTTGTCATGGCAACAAGGGGCTGCGGAGGTGACTATTGATTTTATGCAGTATCTTGAATTATTCCCCAGTCGTCCTCTCCGAGGGAAGTCATTTACTGCGTTGGTTTCATTCGAAGCTCAACCATGCATTCATAAAATATGAGGGGAGGGGATTGTCTCTGGCACCGCAAAGAGATCCAGCGCAACTCGCCATAATGGCTATTATAATGTAATGTATATAGTTTAATGTCATTCTCGAAATATTGTGTTACTGCCTCTTCGTCTCCCTTGTGTGGGTATTCTTATTGTTCTTTTCTGTCATTTTCTGTGCTGTAAATTGTTACACTTGTAACACTTGTTTGTTCACCAACGTATTGGAAATACAGTCCTAACCCCTATATTTTATAGATCAATGGGCACTCGGTTGGAGATATGGTCAGTGTCACTTTCCCAGTGTTTACTTCCTAAGACATTTCTTGGTACCCATTTTAGGCTGGGAGCCTAGATCAATTTTAAAAATCCGAATCAGGCCCGATGCGGATCGAACCCCTGACCTCCAACCTGGCAGGCGAGTGTCTAGCCGCCTACTGCGGCACCTTGGCCATGTGGTGCTAGATGCATAGTTTATGGCCCAATCCACACTCAGGTGGTGATGTGGTCGGTATCACATGGTCGGTCGCCTTTACTTGTCGATACATTTCCTGGTACAAATTTTAGACTGGGTCGACCTGGGAGCTCGGGTCAATTTGACAAACTCTAATCTGCTCCTATGCGATTCGAAACCATGTCCAACGGATCAGTAGGTGATCTTCTACCACACTGCATCAGCTCAATCCATACCCATAGAAGACACAGGACAGAAAAATATACGATAGGTCACGATTATTTTGGAGATGACGTTTGATTTCGGCGCGTCAGTAGTTTCTGATGTCCCCGTTGTGTGATGTGTTTTGTCGTTCCTGTTTTACCCCATGTCTTCAAGTAAGTTAAAACCAGTACAGGTGATTTGTATCGCCCCACAAGCACGACAGGAAGAATGATTTTCCATTAGTACGTTTGCGTATAACTCATTTGTGTTTCATTAAATCTCAGATTACTGAAATATACTTTAGATGAATTATTACATTGGATTGTCTTATTTAACACTAGGCATTCTATTGGTCCAGTTATACTTCTTAGTTTTTCTACGAGCAGTATGAAAATCCCCTGCCGGCTTGCTAGGCTTGTCGCAGGTTGAGGACACAAATCTGACCAAGGGGAGTCCTTCCCCCCAGGCGAGCCAAGGTGGTACCACGTAAATGATGAACAGAGGGAACAGCAGTCCACGGGAATCTCAATACATGAAGCCCATAAACTGGACGATATCCCGCTGTTTACACTTCACCTCGACACCCCAAAGTACAAGAGGAACAAGATGAGCACGCTTTACACAATATATGTTTGAAAGAATACATATTACCTATATCTTATCTTAGAATTTAATTTGGGAGTAAAGAAAAATGGATACACATCGACTGGCGGCATTGGCTCTTTCTAAATAATATTGCCCTAACATTTATTGCATTCCCCCCGAATGCAGGAACTAGGCAACAGAAGGATTGGCATGAGTTGGTTGAGAGCCAATGTTTCGTTAGGAGATGAAAGGCCGGAGAAGATGGCATTGAGGGAGTCTCCGTGGCGAAGTTGTCAAGCCGTTTGACTCGGGCTCCTAAGGTTGTGGGTTCGATTCCGGACGCGTCCTTCGGTTCACGAGTGAAATTTTTCGGAGACAAGGGGTGGACATAAGCAGTAAAACAGTCACGTGCTAACTGAAATATCTAGGGTTCGGTGTCTGGTGACACACCTCTATGGCTTTATTGAAGACTGCGATCATTCACCATCAAACCCATATCCGCATTTGTGGGTCGTAGCAGTATTACTGTGTCAGCATAAACACATTGTTGCCCACATCCTCCGGGGGATATGAATAAATGCAACAATATGTTGACTCGCCCATTCATTCATCTTCTGAGTCTAATATTTTTATTTTCTTCATCTGCTTCTGCTCTTGTCTGTTTGCATTTCTGTTAACTGTCCTCTGGGAGATCGTATATTTTCTCTCTGAAATGTTATTATTCCATCCATTTAGTAGATTGTCTTGTGCAAATTTTGTTCGAAAATGTTATCTCTATAATCAGATGGTCAGTCATGTGTAAATTATCTATTACATCACGAATTTATCTACGCTTTGGTATTCAAGTTCCACGCATACGTTGTCACATGCAATATGCATGCTACATACTATATAAGTCAAGTGAAAGTAAAGGATTGGGTATATGGTAAGAAAGTAAGTAAAAATCCCCTAAACACGCTTTAAGGCACACTAGCGTATGGTGCTTGCTCCACGTGTTTATAGACCAGTCGGCGCTCGGCGGGTCATGTCAATATAACGCCGGACATCTTACATTTCCCAGGACATGCCCTGGTACCCATTTTAGCCGCGACCTGGGAACCCAAGCCAATTTATATATCGGCCTCGATGAGGATTCGAACACATGACCATCAAGCCGGCAGACAAGCGAGCTAGCCACGCTAGCTCCTCAACCCGAGCTAAAATAAAACAAGTCCCAAATATTACGTTATACTCCAAAGTTGTGGTTGTTAGAATTCTGTCGATTCGCCAAGCTCACTCTTGCGCAACTTGAACTGGGAACTAGGGGTGACGTAATTACATCGCGAGAAGCAAACAATACACTTATTTCCAGCATGACCGTTAGCTCATCCAGCTGTGGGTGTAAGACGTGGGTGTGGATTGTCTAATATCCTCGTGAGGAACTGCTGTGACTCTCTAGCGGTCTCAAGTATGCAATGTTTGTAGTCCATGGCAGGCTTCTTCGCAGTGGAGACGAGACCATGTCGATCTCCTTTCGTTAGCCAGACCAGTGTCCTGCAGGGTGATGAAGAAAGGGTTTGGTCAGCATACTGCCTGAGCTGGACCATTAGCACCACTTGGCTGGATGAGGAAAGAAAGAAATAATATCGCAAATAGTTATAACTTGAGGTACCATAGTCCACCTCATACCACATTTTCTACCGATTCTAAAACATGAAAGCTGTTTAGACGATGATTGACACTGTTAATTCGTAATATTTTGTATGTTATGTTACGTTATCACAATTGACATCCATGCACATTGGGCTCGCATACGTGCCCAGCCCTTCGATGAAGCAGCCATCTCAAAGGATCTCTACTCGCTGCACAATTTCTTGCGCTGAAAAATTCCGATCTATGCCAAATGCCGGATATCACTCAACATAAACACGATTTTAAATGTATATTTTATACGCCAACCCAAATACAACATGGCGTCTGGCAGGTGCTTTCTCGCGAGATATCGTTTCTGCGTACATCGAAAGCATAATAGGATCTAAAACTGTTATGCCAAGTATGCAAATTGGGGGACAAAATATAAATAACCTTCGTTAGGTTGACGACATTGTGGTTATAGCAAGAAATAAAAACTACTTTTTATCAGAAATAATAGACATCGTAAACACCGAATGTAAAAAGAAAGAAATGATTAAAGCTAAACACAAAAACAAAAGTTTAGTCACGGCCAAGAAAAACACGCAATCATAGAGCAGTCACGTGACACGGGATAACACTGAAATGCGTTGAGATTTAACTATCACAGGTCCTTATGATGAGAGAGAGATGACATGCGGAATAATCCAAGCAAAGGCAGCATTCCATCAGATGGAGAAGATTCTGGGTAACACATCCCCGTCAGTAAACAAGTTGTGGGGTACGACGTTTCCTGCCCATCATACAACTGTATGTACGTGCGCCTTGAACCCTGCACACAAGGCTACTTAGAAAGCTCTTAGACGGCGAAAAGTCTAATATTCAAGAAATATAATAGACAAAATCAATCACATACAAACACACAAAATGTCCAAATCGGGACAAACAATAGGCATTTGTTTTGTGCAGACGAGATCTGGAGACGCCGTGATATCCGAGAAGATTCAAGGTGTTAAAGACAGCGTTCCACAGAGTGAGACGGTTATAAATGGGTTGGTAGAGCGTCATGGAAGATGTGTAAACGGGTCCATTACGTTTACTTGCGCCGAATCTCTTTACAATGCCAGATGACATATGAATGTAGAAGAAGGTGATCGCCAGTGTCTCCCAGCATGCTTTTTCCTATTACTTCTAGCAGACACCGATACACGAGAAAGTAAAGGGTCAAGGATGAAATTCCTGGCCATGATGGAATACTGAAGATGTGGTACGGTACAAATAAAGGACGCCCTTTAGAGTCACGTCGCCCCGGGAAGGCTAACCCGGTCAACAAATACCCGCAGAAGCCGGATGTATCGGCCTAACGGTGCAAGAACGCAGCTCTGCTGTAAACAGGCACAACGCAATTATGTCTGAAAATTAAAAAAAAAAAAAAACTCCGGAGGAACGCAGAAGAAGAAGACGAATCATGTGGCTATTGGTTATATGGTGCTAGCCCCATATTCTCAAACGGCCAATGGGCATTCGATGGGTGATGTGGCCAGTATCACGCCGTGAAGATATAGTCAGTAACAAACGGCAGTAAGGTCCCCTTTTACACGCCTAAGGCGTTAAAAAGGCATCTCGTGCTAGACATATTTGTATAGACCAGCCGCAACCGGTGAGTCGTGTGGTCAGAATCATGCCGATCGTCTTTACTTCCCACGTCATTTCTAGGTACCCATTTTAAGCTGGGTCTACCTGGGAGCCCAGTCAATATTGAAAAATTAGAATATGTACCGATGCGGATCGGACCCAAGATCACAGGTCCGGCAGGCGAGTTTCTAGCCACTACGCTAACACGACCCCAGAAGATAGCAGTGTTGATTCCATATTCAGTGTATCTGTGGATGTAGCAGTCGTTGTCACGGCAATCTCCCAGATGTTCTACTCATTTCATGAGATAGGTTCCACTTCGCACCTAGTGGTCACCATAAATCCCCCCACCCCACATCCCCGAGAGAGGTTTACAGAGGCAGGCGAGTGTGCGTTACCGTGGCTCTTGTGTGAGGACACGTGTAAGACCTCTCAGCAGTTAGGCATCTAAACTTCACAGCTTTCGACAGCATTCGGCTATAAAACAATAGTTTGTTTGTAACTTCTTTTTATACATCTTCCTGTATTTCTGGTTATTATATTTGTTGTCGTCTTCGTCCATGTTTTTTTTTTTTTAATGAAGCTGAGTTGAGTTGAGTTGAGTCAAGTACCGACATAACAGCGCTCGGCACATTTCGACACGTACTTCGTCCTCTTCGATAGCCAGTAAACAGTCTCAATACTATTGGTTCCAGTAGCAGTATGATTATGTATCCGTCTGGCCTTTCCTCGAATTTTGGAGCTATATATGCAGGTCGTAAACTTGCCCAGAAATCACAAACAGCCAAAAAATGCTGGGGTTGACTGCGACGTCCTGTAAAGGGCATGCAACTAACTTTTTAACTAGTGTAGCATTCATTATTCACTTGTGTACGACTTGAAGAACTGGGCTTGGCGATGACTTATTTCCATTCCAGTAACATCTCGAGCATGCTCGTGAGATCAGCAAGCGGAGAATGCAAACTTTGGTGATGGTTGTCTAGCTTGCTTGCTTGCTTGCTTGTGTTCGTTGGCTTGAGCTCCAACGCGAAGTCCTGTATGTCGGATGAAGGCATCCTGTTGTCCAACATCAGTGTGATGTCATACAGGACCTGACGTCTGCGTGAGTATCCGTTGTCCCATGTCTGGCTTATTGGTGTGCAGACTGGTGGTTCCTCGCCGTACAGGCAGACACTCTCCGACTTTGGAGGAATCGCCGATCCTACTGACTTTAGCCAGGACCCCGAAGGGACCTGTTGCCCAGGACACTCGACAAGGACGCGTCAATAGGTCTTGGCCAGTATATAACACGGCCCTGGTGCCTTGGAAACACCTCTGCGTCCCGGTTGTCTAGCATCATCATAGAATTTGCTGTGTCACCCGTAACGTGACACTCTCTGTCGTCTTGTAACATACAAGGCTAGCAACCATAGACAGGTTTCATCACAATGGAGACCATGCTCAATCCCCCCGTCGTTAGCCAGACCGGGTCTGTCCAGGATGCTCCACGTGGAGGTGAAGAGAGGTATGGTCTGTAAAAACCCCTTAAAAAGTCGCTTAAAAGTTGACAGGGTCGACTTCATTGCACCGGGTGTATCCCATATGGCTCGGTCTCTTTCCGCAGCGCGGAAAGCGTCGCACAAAGCCCGAACTCTGTAACTCTAGCGACGACCCACCCCTTGTCCACCTTATGTCCACTCATAGACAAGAAATTCAACTACTCTCCCCGTCTGGGATTTCTCGACGACTGTTTTTTTTTAAAAACGGAAATAAGTGGCGCACCATTGCTCGACTCGTCGCTTAAAAGTCGACATGGTCGACTTCATTGCACGGGGATTTTATCCCATATGGCTGTCTCTGTCCTCAGCGCGGAAAGCGTCGCACAAAGCACAAATTCCGTAGCTCCAGCGACGACCATCGGCAGTCTCCGAAAAAAATGTACTCATGAACCGAAGGACGCGGCCCGGAATCGAACCCACAACCTTCGGATCACGAGTCAGACGGCTTGACTACTTCGCCACGGAGCATTTTTTTTTTTAAATTGCTTGACTCGTCGCAAAGTTTATCATACAGTACCTTCATCGGTCGGTGAGAGACGCGGTAACCTAATATCCTGCTTGCCTGTACGGTGATCATGGATTATAATCTAAAATGTGGGAGCATTTTTAAGACATGTAAAGGATATGCGACACACAAAAATAACAAAAAACCAATTGAAATGGGAACTAGGAAATGTCTTTGGAAATAAACGCGATCAGTTTGCTACTGACCACGTCATCCGATTGACGATTGATCTATACTGATATGGGTTTAGCACCGTATACTCCCGGCCATCAAAATGGCGGATAGGCATTTGAACCGTTCAGGCCTCTTGAGTGTTTACGCTAGGTTTGCATTCGCATTTTCTTCATGTTGGACTGGTAGTGCATGGTTCCATCGCCCTGCCACTGAGTAAGTGCGTGACGTGAGACTGTGAGCTGGGAATTTCGTGTGGAATGCTTTTACATCTGTCCCGGTTGTTTGTAGCGTGAACGGCCTGTTCGGAACGATGGCGGCCTGGCTGCTGCTGAATTGACTGGTTTGCCTTTTCGGTTCACGGGTGCATTTTTCACTCTGGAGCTACGGAATTCGTGCTTTGTGCGGCGTTTTCGGCTGGTCACCCTGCGGAAAGAGACCGAGCCATATGGGATGAAACCCGGGTCAATGAAGTCTTTTTGGTGACTGCCGATTCCATCGATGATGAACTGTAATTTTCGTGGATATTTGTGTTGGCATTCTTGCGGCGGTATTATGTACAGTGTACTTTTTACCTGTGCGGGCTGTTGGCTTGCCGAGACTCCTGTCTGTTCCACTTTTCACATTGGGCAGCGAAGAGCATTTTGTGTGATATTCACTGGCACAGGAACGGAACATAATAGGGATGTGAAGTTGGAACCGCGACTAACTAACTAACTAACTAACTAACTAACCAACCAATCAACTAACTAACTAACTACCTATACCAAAATGCGCCTAAAGGCGCCCTTTAATGTACTTTACTTACCGTGGGTCGGTGGTTCTGGAACTTTTCTATGAGCTCAGAAACAAAGACGCAAGAACCGCAGTCACACCGTCGGCGTGTCTGTGATGTTTAACGCGCTTAATCTTTCTCTGTTGCCTGCTGTTTCGCGGGTTCTTTCCACACACCGGTCAGTTGACTTAAAGGTTGACTTTTGTTGACTTAGGTACGTAAAATAATATACCCGAGAAGTCACCTGATGGCGAGGGACACTTGTAATGGGGAAGGCTAACCTCACACAACATCAGCCAAGTGTACTCACTAGTTAGTAGTGTAGCAACTACCATTAGTAACAAATGTGTGGACTACGCCAGAGTTCAAAGCAAACGAGCGCCACAAAAATGGTAATAATAAGTAATTAACAAGTCATAATTGTCACCCTCAAAGGCCTACTTATGTGTCCTGCTGCAAAGTTGGGAACCAGGGCCTAAAGTTATACAGACAAACAGAACTTCACTTTCCTGGTGATGGTTCACTTGCCCGGTGATGGCTCACTGGCGACTTTGAACCTGTTTGTAGCCGAAAGCGAGGATCTACTGCGTTAAATAATTCATTTGATAGTAAAGTTAGTTGTATGTCTAAGGTGAAGATAATCTAGTGCAGATAGTGCTCTAGACGTGTAAAATGTTAGGCCTGCATGTACAAAAGTGATGACATAATAATTGGGATGACCCGTTGATTTTCTCGCTTCCTGTCTTCTGAAAATTATTCAAGGTTATGTCCCTTCTCATTATGAGCCTCTGTAGCATAGTGGCTGGACCTAGCCTGCCGGGCCAGTGGTCATGGGTTTGAGTCCGCAACGGAGTGGATGTTTATAATTGATCTAGAAGAATCTACTAGCAGCGAGAGAACATAAAACAAAAAGGACTCTTTAACTTACATTGGGTATATGATGCTAGACGCTTATATTTATAAACCAGCTGGCATTCTGTGGGTGGTTAGTCAGTTTCACGCCGTCCGTCCTTACTTCCCAAGTCATTTCCTGGTAATCATATTAGGCTGGATCGACATGGACGCCCATGCCAATTTTCAATGCGGGTCGAACCCATAACCACCAGGTCGACAAGCAAGCGTCTAGCCAGTGGTTCTCAACCAGTGGGGAATCTCCCCCCCCCCCCCCCCCCAGGGATTTGGGAGGGGGGGGGGTTAAGATTATATCAAGATCGCATTAATACAAGAGCCGATTACTTGATATTGTTTTTCCCTCCATACTTTACGGTTCTGTACTTCTCGCCCTTCTGAAATTCGGTTTATAACGTAAGTAGACCCACAAATCACGTTTTATGTAGACGTCTAGACTTGTTCTAGTATGTGTTATTTAATTTAGCTTCCATTTTTATGCATACTGTGTAGGGCAGGGGGAATTTATAGGGATGACATACGAAATGGTGGGGGGGGGGGGGATGACATTCTGAACATATGGTGAAGGGATGCATGGGCCAAACAAGTTTGAGAACCACTGGTCTAGCCAGTACACTTACCGCGGCTTCCGTTCATCTTGATGCCATTGTCTTAGTTGTGTACCTGTTGTTGTGTATCCTACTCTCACTTAGGTGTTATTTCAGAAGTCTTCCTGGGTCATGTTTATCTTTATATATGAGACGCTCACGGTAACACACCGAAATTCCTGGCTTCAACAGCATGAGTCTAATGCGAAATGAATCACCCTACCGCAGGGCCAAAGCTCAAGCTCATGACTCAAGTCACGTAATGTGTGTTTTTGTTTGCCACATTATTGCATCCCTACAAGTGGCGTGCTTTCTCTGTGTAATGTCTGCGTGTTTGTCTATTCAATTGCATTAAAGAAATAACAGAATCAAAGGAGTTAATTTATAACCGCGTGAGATGGAAGTGAGCATTGATGGCTGTGTGAGATAGGAAGGAATCGAAGTCATGTTTAGGACATGAGAAAATGTTAACTGGTTGGAGCTGAAAGAATTAGATGTAATTATAGACCTGGTGTTTCCTTGTCGATATAGAGATGCGGAAGTTATCTCAAAACATGATGGGTAAGCATCATTGAGGCGGTTACAATTAAATTTTCCACTCTTTCATCATGGGCACGGTCAAAACTGAGATGCTTCCACTCATTCATTATGAAAACAGTTATCACAGAAATATCCCAACTCAGTCATGATAAACACACAGTTATCACCAAATTATTATCACGGAAATGCTTCCATTTTTCTAATTCTCTGTTCCGAGAGTAATAAATGTCTCAGTGAAGAGATGTTTTATTTCACTGCCGCTGTACACTACAGCCGCTCGCAAGAAAGAGAAACGTTATTCGTTTGTTGGGAGCCACAAGCATGTACAATAGTTTTCAACAGTTTTCCCATTCCCTTAAAGTAATTGTTTAGGTGTGACATTCTCTGTCAAAAACCCTTTTGATATGAGGCGGAATTCTGTTTCACGCTTATGATATCTTCGTCTGATGAATCTGAAGATGCCAGGTCAGAGCTTTAGGCTAGCTGTTGAAGAATTTCCCAGTTCCAGCTTTTAGAAATATTAATCATGCCACAATTTGTCGAGTTTTGTCAGGAATTGTCATGTAACAACAGCAACCCTTTCGGTGATATCTGAGTCCTATTGCGCTCAACATCACTCACTCACCAGTTTACTGAGGAATGGATTGATAAATGTTGCACCACGGCTAGTGAAATTCAAAGGAAGCATACCACGCAAGCCCCATTAAAAAAAAAAAAATCACAATTGCATTTTCAGGGTTGGTCAATGTCTGAATTTTTCTTTCCTCCTCTTATTCTTCGTATTTTATTATAGTGCTCAATATGAAATGACACAAAGTAGTGCAGCTTTACTTAACAGATTTACGACACATACAAGACGTTGCGGCGATTAGCCTTCATCAGCAAACAAACACAACATATAGTCAAGGAGATCTCCTGTGACTACATCAAAAGGTGACGACAGGACGAGAAGAACAAAAGGATGAAAGCAATGAAGAGAAAATGAAATGAGAATTGGAAAAAATGTTCATACTTACCTCACAATTCCGACCTGTGTGTAACTCAGAAAAAACGCCGATGTCTTCTGTTTATACCAAACCGCCAGGATGCTTACACGACGTACAGTGGACTTTTGTCTCAGGAAATAGGGAGTACTCACGTTTCATCCCCAATAATAATTTTCTTCAAGAAATACCCATGTTTATTACAGCGGAGAAGATAGGCGAGAGATGCACTTATACGGTTTTCTTGTAGTTAATTTTCCTTCAGTTGTCATGGGACCAACCTGCTGCACCCATGTCGGTACCATTAAACGGCCGTAAGTAAGATCCCAGATTGCTCCATGCCAAAGATGCATTTGCACTTTCCAAATCTTTCAGTGATATGCGGCAACATAACACACATTTTCCTCATTTACGAATGACAATATCTGTTGACGTCGAAATACGTCAATTCATTTGTTCGTCTATAACATCAACCCAACTGCCTCTGAATTCATGATAGTTGTTCCTTATATACAGCACAATCATTAAGTTCGAGCCATACACATCGTTAAGTTTATAATTTAAGCGGAATCTGTTCCGTTTGCCAGAATAAACTGAATATGTTATAGTGCCACTTCTTTTGTCTCTCTCTCTCTCTTCCTCTCTCTCTCTCTCTCCTCTCTCTCTCTCTCTCTCTCTCTCTCTCTCTCTCTCTCTCTTTCCCTCTCTCTCTCTCTCTCTCTCTCTCCCCCCCCTCTCTCTCTCCCTCTCTCTCTCTCACAGAGAGAGAGAGAGAGAGAGAAACCTTGCAGTGGTCATTGCTGAAATGACTATCTCATGAAATGGGGGAATTGGCTATTAGTCTGTGGCTCCATCTAGTTGTGAAGGTCTGACCTTTCTGTCAGCAAATATTATATAATCTGAGACTGCGAACAGTGCTTTTTTTGGTAATGAATTAGGGAATCGTATTTTCTGACTTCTCGTCGTAGACTTTCTTCTTGATTATTCAAGCACATCTAATAATATAAAATATTGGACTGTTTAATAGTAGAAACAACGCTGATATTAGTGTACTAGTTTTCACACTAATGCGTATTTTACACTGTTTGAAATAGTGTCGTCGAAAAATTCATTATATCTTAAGCAATGGGTGACTACTTAAGGGGCCGCAAATACACAGTAGTCTAGGGTTACGTATAACAAGGAAACTTCCGTTTAAAGGATGGGTTCTTATGTGCTAAATTAACCCTGGAACCTAAAAAGAAAAAAAAAAAAAAACAAAGATCGACTTCATTGCACCGGGTTTTATCCCACAAGGCTCAGTTTCTGTCCGCAGGGCGGCCAGCCGAATGTGTTACACAGAGCACGAACTCCGTAGCTCCAGCGATGACCCCCAGAAGTCTCTGAGAAAATTGCACTCGTGGGCCGAACCACATAGCCCGGAATCGAACCCACAACCTTCGGAACGGGAGGCAGGCGGCGTAATCAATTATCCACGGATGCTTCCCCTGGTCTCTAGTGATAGGATATGTTTTTAATCCAAGGCGCCGTGCATCTAAAGCAGGAGCAATCAAGAATTAGATGCCTTGCCTTGTGTGGAATGGTAAAGACACCGCGATAGATACAAGAGAATTAACCTATAAGTGGCTCGCGAAAACATAACTATGACGACAGTGATTAGGACAATTATAAATATCCGGGACGGCGTAGTAATTTAACAAAAGTGTAAAGATAAGACAGCTATACGCGCAGCAACCCTAACAACTACTGTCTACTGTTCTCATTATAATTAAGGAATTCCCCATTGTGATACAATAAAGCATGTAAAATGGATAACCACACTTAACGACGCCCGGAATGTTATAATAACACTCACGGGGTAAGATTTATCGTACGACAGAGGTAAGTTTATTATACTGCAAGGACAACAAAAACTACACAGTGGTTTATAATATATGGGATCGGAAAGGGTAGTTGCTACTGCCGAGCTGATACTGGAGTCCAGATAGAACACAAAATAATACTTTCGGGACGGTTCTCTGTTCCTTGTTTTGTTCCATCCCAGTTAAGTAATCTTTCTTTGTTGTGTGTTTGCGTGCGTGCGTGTGCCTGTGTATGTGTGTGTGTGTCTGTGTATGTGTGTGTGTGTGTGTGGGGGGGGGGGGGTGTATTTGTGGGGACTTTTGTGGTTCTTGTTGGTTGATAAAGATTATCGAAACTTCCTCCTGTATGTGTGCATGTGTTTTTATTTCTTTTTCCGCGGAGCTTCCTAGCCATATTTTGTTTTATTTTGACTTCTATATAATATATGGCTATAAGAATGAATACGACGGGATAAGTCTAGTCTTGAGTCAATAGCCAGATGAGAATGGCTGTATAGGAGATAGTGATAATGGTAAGGATAGTCCTCGAGGAGATGCTGCTTTTGTTACCGGGTCTGGAGAACAGTCTATACACTAACCTCTCTCTTACAGATGCACGCTGTTTTTAGGGGTTATACCAGTGTTTCCCAACGTGGGGCCCACGCCCCACAGGGGGGCAATTCGATTGTTAAGGGGGGAAATTCGAAAATGGATGAAATCGGCTGGATATAACAAATCGGGCAGACTTGAGACTGAAGTTAACTAAATTGGAACCTGACATAAAATCTCTTTGAGGCAAGCATCAAGCGCAAGGATCTCACTAAATTTAAATAATAAATAATTACTAATAATTAAAATAATATAGAAAAATCTTTCATTAAAATTATTTTATGCTTGAATTTCAGTTCTCCATTATATGTTTTGAAATTACTGTGTTTGATCAATAATTTCCTATTGATCTCTTTCTAAAACCTATCATTCAAGTTTCTTTAGTGAACGTTTCAATTTTTGAATATTAAAAATAATGGATATGTTGGGTGGGGGGGGAGGGGGGCGGGGGCATAAGAATTTTAGAAAGGCTTAGGTAGGGCATAGCACGAAAAAGGTTGGGAAACACTGGGCTAGACTATCTTAATGGCAGTGCCTAAGAGTTAAAACTGTAACTTCCAGAGGATTCACAAACAACAACAATGGTAAAAACTGAACTAGGGCTGGTCTTGTTGAGCCTTCTGTTGGAACATAGAATTATAACTTGCCTGGGCGGAGATTAATTTTGGTTCCATTAGAGAGAAAGCTCACGTTCACGTCCTTTTATCTAGGTAGATGATCATTCACTCCTCAGTGGATTAGAAGCTAAGAAAGATAATCTTTCGGTGTATTTTTGCATTACCATTCTGACGTTACCGTCTGTCAGATGTATGAAGTGTCTTACATAATTTGTCTTCCTTAGCAAAAAACTTGATGTTCTAATCACACATAACCATACTGCTAATCTGGCTAAAGGATTTTTTTTGTGTGTGTGTGTGCATATCCTTTACTAGGACATCGCTGTCAACACCAGCATCTTTCAGCTGTATGTTGATTTCTTGGCAAGATTACGCTCAGTAGTTTGCCATTGCTTTCTGAGCGGCCGGCTCACATACCCCGTAAGTTACCGATGCGATTCGAACCACTGCTGATTCTCACCGTCATCACGTTACCTACGAGAGTATATCGAGATTACGGAGAAAAGTCGCTAACCTCTAAACCACGAAGCCGGCGGCTAAAGGATAGGCTCCTTATTAGTGGTACCAGTACGTCAGCATGTACCATTATTTTTCAACGGTCATTTGGAATTTCCCCAAGACAGCCGCTTTGGGCTGTCTTTTGAATGGTACTTCTTTTTTTATTTGTAGACCGGACAGAAAGGGTTAGAACTCAGTGCAGTGAATTCGACTTTCTTGCCTTTAACCCCTTAACTGTAAGCAAAGCCCTACGGTTAGGCGATAATGAGAGGGTATCGAACATGCGTACCTGAGAACACATAATACAGTGATAAGGCAGACCTCTCCATTGTCATATTAGTATCAATATTAATAGTAAATAGATGATGGGAGATAGTTGGCCGAGAGCTACTGAGAATATTGAAAGAGCAATTTGATGCAGTTTATTAGACAGCATAGTCAATATTTTCTTTCATGGTTCGTTCGTTCTGTACAAGTCTCGGACTGACATTTTTGTTTGCTTTTGTTTTTGCGCAGCTCTTTTTGACCTCAAGCATAGTTTTTACATGTACTTTTAGTGCACTGGACTGATTTTTGCGTGTATATTTGGTTTCCCTGTTACCAGTGTCCCTCGCCATCAGGCGATCCCACTCCGACTTCAGAGGTACTTGTAATTTACGTCCACAAGTCAAGGACGAGAAGTCAACATTTTAGTCCAGCTGACGTGTTGAGGTTGAAACCGCTATCTCGGCATCAGTACACCGGATGTTTCAGAACGAGCGCTATTATATATTCAGCCACGCCTACTCAGACAGAAATAATATATTACTGTCTATGCAAGCGAATACAAGACAGGTACGCAAGTCATTATATAACAAGTATACACACGACATTCGGAAAATATATCTATTTACAGCAATATGCGAAGAAGGAAAATTATTGTATAAGCGCTGTGACCTTTCAAAGAATGTTGCTCGAATACAGACAAGTAATCTCACATATCAGGACAAGACGACGACGCCGGATAGGACATATATTGCGAAAACCTGAGAATGGGATAACTAGAAAATCCTGTTGTCTAGAACTGACAAGGCGAATTAGAGGAAGATCAGCACCTGCACGGAGAGGACAATTAGAGGCAGAGATAAATACACTGGAAGAGCATGAACGGAGCTGTATGCGATTGTGAGTTGGTTGATAGCCAATGGCCCAGTGAAGGATAAAGGGCAAAAAAGAAGTTAATAATCTATGAGGTCACATGTGTATTTATTACATTGTTTAAAGAGATAACTCTAATGTGTTAAAACTCCCGATTTCTTAAATGACCATCCTGAGAGAGAGAGAGAGAGAGAGAGAGAGAGAGAGAGAGAGAGAGAGAGAGAGAGAGAGAGCACAGACGAAAAATTAGAAATAGGACGTAGCGAATAATTAAAAATAACGTAGCGAATCATTGGAATCATAACGTAGCGAATCATTAGAAACATGACGTAGTCCTAATTAAAAACAGGACGTATCTAATAATCAGGAACAGGACATAGCGAATAATTAAGAACAGGACGCTGCGATAAAGCACAGCTAACACGGTGTATTTAAAGTGTGCTTTGCAGTAACGGAATAAGATACTGTATTTGATGTTAGTTGAAAAGACCGCCCTCACTGGACTATAAGATCCTGATGCTATGTCCACTCGAAAGCTTTGATCAAAGATCCCGACGATCATACTTATGTGTCGGACTTCCATGTCTAACCGACAAAGATGTTCTCACGCTTGCATCGAACTTGAATAGAGTCTGCTTGGTCGTGGCAGGACTGTGGTTCATACGCACTCCAAGCGGTGAGTGCACAACGTGTGTACTGATTATCTACATCTACAACCATCTTGGGAATTGCTAGCACAAGTTTACAGGCGCGTAGCGTGCAAAGTTTATAGTTCATGGCAAACCTAGTCACCGCGGGGACAGTGGTTGGCCCTCTCTAGGCTAGCCAGGTCAATGTCTGACTAGGCTGCGCCACGTGAAGAGGGAGAGAGGGTTTGGTCAGTATGATGCCTGACCACGACATACCAGTCCCTCTTCATCCTTTCATTGTTGCAGACTCATTGACATTTTTGAGTATATGCAGGAGCAACGCGCAATTTATTATTTAAAAAAAAAACATACATACACACACACACATAGACACAGAAATAGAAGGCTCAAGACATTCAAATGAGACATTGATTATTTCTGTAATGATGCAGCCGTTCACAGCTGAAATTGTATACTCCTGATGCTGTCCTAGAATAGCATAGTAGGTAAATATCAGAAACCGGTAAAAGTGTATGGCTAATATTGATGCGTATAGGAAGCCATATGCATAATTAAACTTCACTGGATATTGTTGGTAAGATCAGCTCAGAAATGAAGAAATCAGGACTAATGTGGGGGTTACAGCTGCACTTAGATTTTATTAGAAGGCAGCAAGTCAAATGGTTTGGTCATGCAAGTAGGTTACCAACTAACAGTATACCACAAGCAATGATGTACAGACCAGAGGGAAGCAGAGGAAGAGGCCGACCACGTAAACGATGGACGCAGGGAATAACAGAGTCCATGGGAATATCGATACATGAAGCCCATAATCGGGCACTCTCCCGATGTTTATACTTCACCTCGACACCGCAAGGTACAAGAGGAACATGATGAGATGAGAGATGATGAGATGGATATTGTTTATTAAAAGGTAACGAATGAACACACTTTATTTTCAAAGGGTTAAGATTGGGTACGCAGGCCCGTCTAACATTCTTCTCTTCTTATCTCTCTGCTCTCATAGATTATTTCATTCTCGCATATAGGAGTCTCTGTGGCGAAGTAGTCAAGCCGTTTGACTCGGGCTCCGAAGGTTGTGGGTTCGATTCCGGGCCGCGTCCTTCGGTTCACGAGTGAATATTTTCGGAGACTCCTGTGGGTCGTCGCTGAAGCTACGGAGTTCGTGCTTTATGCGACGCTTTCCGCTCTGCGCGAGCCATATGGGATTAAAATCCCGGTACAATGAAGTCGACCCTGCCGACTTTTAAGCGACTTTTATTTATTTAAAAAAATTTTTTTTTAATAAAGCTAATCTTAGACAACAACAACAGAAAGAATGTGCATTATAAATGCACGGAAGATGTGCAATAATCAAGGCAAAAAAGACAAGCATAGTTATATATAATGCTTTGACAGGTATGTGTGGGGGGGGGGGGGGGGCAGAATGTTTTGGTGACTAAATATGAACTATATTTGGGCATAGACGCCTTCAAAACGATGTCGTTGGCAGAAAGGTTGATTTAAATGCCAAACAAACACACACACCTCCAAATAATAACACACCCCTCCAAATAATAACACACCCCTCCAAATAAAACCATTAATAGTGAGAAATGTTTACAACTACGTTTCAGACAGACCCTTTTGACCGTTCGATGAAAACTTTAAAAGAGAATACGTTTGGTGTTCACACATTTCCTGTAACGTCCTTCCTGTCGATTATAATTGCCACGCCTGGAGTCGTATTTTGGGTGCATGGTGCTAGACTCACATTTTTACACTAATCGACATACGATAAGTGATGTGGTCGATGTAACACCGATCGCGTTTACTTCCCAGAACATTTCCTTGTAGCCATTTTAGGCTTGGTGAACCTGTGAGCCTAGGTCCACTTTAAAATTATCGTTCCTCGTTAGAGATTCGAACACATGACTGCCAGGACCGGCAGGCAAGCTTTCTATCCACTGCTGCTGCCATGGATATCGCAAAGGTCATAAGGCTATTGTAAATTCAGGATGACATCGCCGCGTCTGCTTCATGAATATATAAACCCATACGATTGCTCCCTTCCCTTCCTTTTTACCCACTTTCTGAAATTTGCTTCTCTCTTATTCTGTCTGCCAGCATTTTAAAAAATCCTTCTTTGCTTTATATATATATATATATATATATATATATATATATATTATATATATATATATATATATATATATATATATATATATATATATATATATATTGTTCGCATATTCCTTTACAGGACATCACTGTCAACATCAGCATCTTTCAGCTGATTGTTGATTTCTTGGCAAGATTACGCTCAGTAGTTTTTTTTTTTTTTTTTAACTTTATATACCAGGTGCAAATGTTTCGCTTAATGGCGGTTACTGTAATCCATGCGTATACTTCATTTTCGGTCTTGGTATTCCCTGTTACCTGTATCCTGATTAAAACCATAGCTTTGACTATAATCGTTTGTCTCTTAATGTCATTCTCCGTAATGCTGTATTTACGTTGTCATATTTCTGGGTGCGTATTTCATTAAATACCGATGGGTAATTTTTCCACGCCGCGTCCTTACCACTGCTGGAGGTCTAAACTTGAAATTATATCATTAAAACAAAATCTCTATGTAGGCAGCAAAATACCTTCCTTATCTTACTACGCCTCAAAAAGTCTCATGCTGGTTATGATTTGACTTCTAGTTCTACTGCATTATTAACTGCTCACACTATTTCATAATAAATATTGATCTTCGTTATTTCTGGGTAAACTTCATCACTTGAGCCCAGGCGCATTGTTAAAGCCTGTTTATTTTAGTCGCATTGCTGGATCCTGGCGCCAGTGAACGGATATTTGCTGCTAAAAATATGTGCTCGTAATAATTTATGCTCAGTGTTACGGGGGTCATGCTTGGAACGTTTGATTTGATGTTGCGGAATCACAGAACACGTGGTATGCCTGTGTCCTGATCGATAAAAAATTCTACTTCTCAGCCTAGTTATCGACCGGCATTGCATGCATAATGTTGGTGGTAAAAACGAAACTGGCCTGCATTCATCTGGTATTATTCTTGCCTTTTGTATAATGGGATAAATATAAACTGAATACTATTTTCTAACATGTGTTGTTGCGATATAAAGCCCTAGCAATGGAGTTGCTATGTTTAGAGTTGGCTCGAGTTGAGCAATGCAAATAGCATCGGGTGCTTGGACGACTGAGCTCCGGTGCCGATCAATGAAAGCGCAGCAGCAACAGCCTGTGAGGAACAGTCTTGTTATCGGGCTCGTCTCTCTTTTTCCCCAGCAGGGTCCCCGCCATCACATGTTCAGACCCCTGCCATAGGCCTGTGGATCCCCGGCCTTCTGCCGACTCAACATGGACACGGATTCCAACGATGGAAGTGCAGCCGACGTTGTGGACGGCGAGACAAAAACTGATCTGTTCAAACTTGCCCAGAATGCCATCATTAAACAGGTTAGTGGCCTCCTTCACACCCCTCTTCCTCCATTCTCACGCCATGCCACGTTGCCAGGTACATAATACCATCTTATGCAGGTAATAATGATCGCTCATTAACAAATCTATGATAATCATATGAAATGAGGCACTGCGAAGGCCTAAGCTTCCTCTTGGACAGAATAATTTAACATACCTAGACATTTCATTTGACACGATGGCTGAATCAACACTTGGAGCGCTCACGGCTGCGTGGCGTGGCGTGGCTAGGGTTTCAAATAAGCATATTGTTGTAACATTTTAAGCAGTTTATTTTCATCTATGGAATATTTCCTGGTGTCAGTTTCGTTTGAGTGTGCATTTAGGCGTTTGTCGCCTGCCACAGTCGTCAGGTGAGTCATGTTTGTGTTTATCGGGTGTAGCATAAACTGCCATTCACGGTTCTTATATTAGATGTTATTGAACTGATACTACATGTTCATCAGTAGACAGAAGGCACCGCCATTATTACGTATTTACAATACATATTATTATCATCGGTGCCTGTCAGTACTGTGCATAATAGTATTGGGTTGCTTTTGTAATGTTTAAGACATTTACTTTTGCCCATTCTCTAATGTTTAGACATAACTATGGCCGAATGTCTTTTTTTTTTCATATCCAGAATCTGTTTCTGAGGGAAAATAATTGTGGCATGAATAATATGTTTTGTTGTGTTATTTTTCTTTCTTCTGTTTCTAACGCATAAAGAACAATGTATGCAGTGGGAGTCCATTCTCAGAGTTGTACATGGTGCGATCACCACTTTATGCCTGTGAATACTGAACTCTTGAGTGTAAAGATTACCCCAGTATCCGTATTTACTGATGCATTATCTATACTAAAAGCTCTGGAACGAGGTGCACTTCCACAGCTAAGATGTGCACTAAGCAAGGTTGTTGCCAGAAAGCGTACCATACCATTACTTTGTGGAGTACCTTACATGAAAAGGCAGACAAACTTGCAAAAATGGGAGGAGGATGTGAGCAAGAAGATAACGAAGTAGTATTATATTTGGAACAAGAAAGCAATGCTTTGTTATCACACAGAGTCCAGTCTAATGAGGATTGCCACACTCTTGACCGGAAGGGACATAACAGACTGTATAAACAGACGCATACGCTTCGTCTCTGTTCTTCGCCTGTATGCACTTGTGGACTAAGTAAACATACTGTTGAACTTGCTATGCTTGATTCTCCTCTATACAAAATATATTCCTATATACAAAGATATACCGACTTACCGAATCAGCACCAAACCCCAAGCTGTATGGAACTAAAGAGGAACAACAACAACAAAACACACACGCTCACACGCCCGCAGACACACACACACGTACACACACACACACACAACGGCCAAGCTAGTGATTAGAACTCGTCTGGCGGTGTATTAATCAAAGATCAAGAACAGATAAAGGAGAAGAAGAATATTACCTCCCCGCACCCCCGTCCCCACTCCTACCTCTGATCCCACAGAAAAGGTTTGCTGCCAAATCTAACCAATCATGAACAAGTCTACAAAGTGTTTGAGGTGCGTTGGTTGAGGTTCTGTGCTCCATTCAGAGATGAAAGACTGATTAATAAACAACCTCCTCCCCGCCCCGTCCTTCCCCAACCTGCTCATGTCGAGATTACTACAATGTTGTTCTTTCGAGGAAATCTAAGAATCACAATGACAGTGAAGAGGAGGAGCAGTCTTCTTTCGCCCCTCAACCAATCCATTCAAAGTCGTTCTATCCATAGTTATCCCATGCAGCCCCGCCCATGTCCTACTCAAATTATTCACGTATGTCGCTACTTCTTTCTTCCTTGTGTTTGAGGCCGTCCTCTATTTCTTTTGCCATATGGATTCCAACGGCCACTCTAGTTATACAATGCTCAGGTTTTCTCAATGTTTGTGCTATCCAGCGCCAGCGTCATTCTTCGCCACTGTATTCACTGGTATTTGTGTAGTTCTTTTCTTGTAGTTTTACATTGGTGATTCTGTCTTAGAGACAATGGCTATGGCCCCGACTAGTGCAGTCACTGCCCAGAAGGAAAGCAATTGCAAACTACCTTCTGCAAAACTTGCCAAGAAACCATAACAACCATAAAGAAAACATAAGAAAGAGATCTGGTGGTGAGACTCCCAGGCCAAGCAGATCAGATAACACTGGGGAAGAGTGTGACACAGGGGCCATTACTAGTAATCGTGATGACGGAGTTTATCCCGGCAGTGTTACCAAGGAAATCCCCTGTGTCAGACTAAGAAATAGAGATAAAAGGAACGTGAGAAGTCTGTATGAGGGAAAGCTTAAAGTAGTATGTGATGAGATTGAGATGGTTAAATATTCAACTTTTAGGAATGAGTGAACATCGATGGAGAGGCAAGGGGCATTTTACAAATGAAAACGGAAGTCTTTTCATATACTCTGGTAGAGACGTCGGAGGCCAGAGCGGAGTGGCATTTTGTTTAGATAAAACAACTGAAAAAGCTTTAATGGGATATAACCCAGTTAGTGATAGAATCCTCACTATCAGACTTAAAGGCCGTCCAAAAAACACAACTCTCATACAGATATATGCACCTACTTCAACAGCAGAGGAGGACGAAATTGAAGAATTTTACAACACACCGCAAGACACATTAAATAAGATTGGTCATAATGACATACCAATAATAATGGGAGATTTTAGTGCAAAAGTAGGTACAGGTAGAGCTGAAAATGACAGACATGTTTTAGAAAAATCTGGATTGGGAAATAGAAATGATGCAGGGACAAATTAATTGAATTTTGCACAGAAAATGAGTTAGCGATAGCCAACACACTTTTTAATCACCACCCAAGAAGACTCTTCACATGGAAGTCCCCGGACAGTACTATAAAAAAATCAGATAGATTATATTTTAATACAATGAAGATAGAGATCAAGCATAACATCTGCAAAAATCCCTACGAAGTGCAGACTGTGATACAGATCATCAGTTATTAGAAGCAGATCTGAAAGTAAAACTCAAAAAAAGCTTATCCGAGGACCAAGGCCACTTCGTTTTGATCTCACAAAAATACCAGATGCATACACCGTAGAAATGAAGAATCGTTTTGGGGTCTTGATGTCTATACAAGAGGAAATGACACCTGATGAACTGGCAGTACAAGCTAGAGATATCTTGATAACAGCAGCCAAAGATTTAATTCCGACCAGGACTAAGCAACATAAGCCATGGATTACACCAGACACGTTAGAATTAATAAAACAACGCAGGGAACTGAAAAAGAAAGGAGGGGAAACCGATAACAGTAGGATGAAGTATAAATCTTTAACACGAGAAATAAGAAAGAATACACTAAAATGACAAAAACCAATGCATACAAGATTGTTGTATAAAATAGAGCAATGTCATAAGAATGGAAGAGATTACGAAATGAACAAAGAAATGAAGTTATTGACAAGAAATGTTCAACCTCGATTAAATGTTATCTATGACAAGTTGGGAAATACCTTAACAAAATCTAGACATATTCTAGAAAGATGGCAGGAATACTGCAGTGGAATATATGATATGAATGACTGTGAAGATATGGACGAGATACATGAACCAATGACAGCAGAGACAGAACCTGAACCTTCATCAAATGAAATTGCATGGGCAATAAAGAACCTGAAGAATGGTAAATCACCGGGATGCGATGAGATACCAGCTGAACTAATTAAAGCGGGAGGAAGAAGAAAGCATACAAATCTATCACGCATTATGTAAAAAGATATGGAAATATGGTATATGGCCAAAAGATTGGAAGAAAACTATCTTCATTCCAATACCAAAAAAGGGCAACCTGAAATTATGCACTAACTATAGAACTGTTACCCTGATCAGTCATGCAAGTAAAATTCTACTACAAATTATGGTTGGTAGACTTCTTAAGAAAATGGAAGTAGAGATTAACTGATTCAAGATGGATTTAGTCAGGGAAGAAGCACAAGAGATCATATACTCAGCATGTGTGGTTAATAATAGAGAAGTGTATATAAATTAACGTAAACCTATTCTCATGTTTTGTGGACTATTCAAAGGTATATAACTATACAGGTGTCAGGTCTTAGTCAGATATGACTGAGCTACCGTATAACAGTAGACGGTACTACCTGGTTTCTGTTAGCGCTGAACGTTGGGCGGCGCTTACCAAACCCGACACCCCACATTGTGCCAACGGCTTTGGGCGGAAGAGCGCAATTGGGAGGGTACAAGCCTTACCCTGGTGCGAGGAAATGCAAGCTAAAGACAAAATGTCATGGCAGGGCGGACCAGGCCCTAAGCCTTGGTTGGCGACTGGTCTAGGATCGAAGCTCCGACAGGCGGACAGTTAGAGCATTGCTTTGCTGATCCGGCAGCTTCTGCAGCTTGTCTTGTTCCAGATGTAGGGGTGTTGCCTTTCCTCTGGAGTAAACTAGGCAGGCCGAGAGAGGGATCATGCTGCATGGGCAACACATGATCTCTATATTTTAGCCCAGGCTTTTGTGCTATGGAGAGGCAATAACTCCATCCCTGGTCTTAACTGGTCTCGGAATCAAAGCGAGAGGCAACTGTTACGGGTTATAAACAAGAACAAGGGCGATCGGAGCGACTGCAACAACTATAGGGGTATCTCACTTCTGTGTATTGTTGGAAAAGTATTTGCCAGAATTGTTCTGCGCAGACTTCAAGTCCTAGGAGATCAAGTCTACCCCGAATCACAGTGTGGCTTTCGACAGAACCGGTCTACCACTGATATGATATTCTCATTGCGACAAATGCAAGAAAAATGCCGTGAACAGAATCAACCACTGTTTATTGCCTTCATCGACCTCACAAAGGCATTTGATTTGGTCAGTCGTGAGGGTCTGTTCAAGGCACTAAAGAAGATTGGCTGCCCACCAACTCTTCTGTCCATTGTGGAATCGTTCCACACAGGCATGAAGGGTATAATCAAGTTTGATGGTGCAACTTCTGAAGAATTTGAAATCAAGAGTGGAGTTAAGCAAGGTTGTGTACTAGCTCCCACCCTCTTTGGAATATACTTTTCACTTCTACTGAAATATGCATTTCATGATCAGGATGGTGGTATATACATTCACTCACGCTCAGATGGCGGCCTCTACAATGCTCAGAGATTGAAGGCTAAGACCAAAATTAGGAGGGTACTGATCAGAGAGTTGCTTTTTGCAGATGATGCTGCAGTTACGACCCACTCTGAGGAAGAATTGCAATGTCTACTATCTGCATTCTCCAATGCTTGTTCTGAATTTGGTTTAACAATTAGCAAAAAGAAGACACAGATTATGTCACAAGGTGCACATGGGGTACCATCAATCTTTATTGACGACGCCTGAACTAGAGATAGTAGACCATTTTACATATCTAGGATCAGTGGTAAATAGCAAATTATCCCTAGATCAGGAAATCAACATCCGGATTGGTAAGGCAGCAACAACAATGAACAGGTTAAGAAAAAGAGTCTGGGAGAACAGGAAGCTTACTGCCAAAACAAAAGTCCTTGTCTATCAAGCCTGTGTCCTTAGTACTCTTCTCTATGGCAGTGAAACCTGGACAACTTACTCACACCAAGAGAACAACTTAAACAGCTTTCATATGCGGTGTCTGCGAAGAATTCTTGGTATTAAGTGGCAAGACAAAATCACAAATACTGAAGTATTGGAAAGATCAGGTTGTGTGACAGTTTATTCCATGCTCAGTCTTCGTAGACTTAGATGGATAGGACATCTTAGGAGGATGGATGATGGTAGAATACCAAAGGATATCTTTTTTGGTGAATTACAGATGGGTAAGAGATCTCAGGGTCGGCCTCTACTACGATACAAAGATGTGTGTAAGCGGGACATGATTGATACAGGCATTGATAATGCACATTGGGAGCAAGTCGCCGCTGAACGTGTTGCATGGAGGGCAAATATCAGAAATGGAATAAAGTCAAAGGAGAAAATTATTGCAGAAAAGTCACACATCAAGCGTTTGAGACGTAAGATGGTGCATGATGGTGGAAATGACCACGTGTTCACATGCACCCACTGTGAACGGACATTTACAGCGCAAATTGGCCTTATCAGTCACACTCGCTACCGCCATAGTTAAAAGTTATTATTCCTTTTTAAAGCACAAACTATCGTCTGTCAAGACGGCAAGGTGCCAATGAATGAATAACTGTATACAAAATCAGAAACTTTGGGACATAATGAGCAAAATGGGCTTTCCATCACATGTTGTACAACTAATAAACATTCCTCTATCTAGACCAACAAGCAGCAGTTAGAATAGACGGCGAGTCATCAGATTGGTTTGACATCAAGCAAGGAGTCCGTCAGGGCTGTATGCCGTCACCCTATTTGTTTAACTTGTACGCCGAAAATATAATGAGAAATGTCAGAGATGATATAACCAGAGAGCAAGCAATCAATCAATCATGTGCCATGCCGGAAAGCGTGGGCGGTCATGACTCGCCATTTCACTCGATCACCAGTGTCGTGGATCAGCTCAGTGTTCCTGTCTCGTCCATGCCACGTGGCCAAGCCATCCAGGTATTTTCCTCTCGGTCTTCCTCTTGGTCTGTTCCCTTCGATCTTGCCAGTTGTCAATAAGTTCTCCAATCCATTTCTTCTCATAACATGTCCAAAAAATTTTGACTGTCTACGTCTAATTTCTCTAATCAGTCTACGATTTTCATTTGTCTCCTGTAGTACTTGGTCATTGGTTTTTCTATCTGTCCATGGTACTCTTTGCATTTTCCTCAGAAACCACATTTCTGTAGCCATCAAATGTTTTTCAGCTTGACTGCACATTGTCCAAGTTTCACATCCATACAAAAGAACAGGCTCTGTGCATCCTCTCAACACTCTTTTTCTCGTTTCAGTTGACATCAATTTATTGGTCAGAATGTTTTTCATCTTGCTAAAGGTTATTTTCGCCATGGCGATTCTTGTTCTAATCTCTTCCAGGCATCTCCCATCAGATGTTATGACTGTTCCGAGATAATTGTATCGATTCACTTGTTGAAGAATATTCCCATTTACTTGTATATTACATTGTGGTACTTCGTTCTTCCTAGTGACGACCATAACCTGTGTCTTCTTACAATTTAATTCCAACCCCAGCTGCTCACTGTGTACGACAACCGCGTCTACTAATTGTTGCAGATCCTGTGCATGGTCTACAATCAATACTGTATCATCTGCATATCTAATGTTATTGAGAGCAAATTATAGAGAGCAATACGATACCCTAAAAATTGGTCATGAAATACCAGAGATTCGATAAGCTGATAATACAGTATTACTATCCACATCACAGAATTGTATTGAAAACCTAATAACCTCAACCCAAAGGAATAGTGAAAATCACAACATAGCAAAAACAAAGATAATGCATACATATAAAACTACTATGGAGAAAGAAATATATGTTAATGAGGACAAATTGGAGGTGGTGGAAAATTTCGAATATCTTGGGTCATTGATTACCAACAGTAGTGACACAATGAAAGAAATTAAATGATGACTATCTATTGATCTTCGAAGACTAAAACAACTGAATAAATTATGGAATGGGACAGATACAACTAGAATAATTAGATTTTTAACAGCATGCATCTTTCCCATTGCGACATAAGCCAGTGAGACCTGGACACTTACTAAACAAGCCTAACAGCGCATAAATGCCTTTGAATATAAATGCCCGGAAAGGTTAACCCCGTCAATAAATGCCCGTAGAAGTCGGATGTGTCGGTCTAACGGAGCAAGAACGCAGCTCTGCTGTAAACAGGCACAACGCAATCACGTCCGAAAAAAAAAAAACTCCGGATGAACGCAGAAGAAGAAGAAGAAGAAGAAGAAGAAGAAGAAGAAGAAGAAGAAGAAGAAGAAGAAGAAGAAACATGTTATAGACGGGCTCTAAGAATATCTTGGATAAAGAAAAGAACAAATGTATCCATACTTCAAGAGCTGAATATTGTAGAATGTTGGCTATTAAAGACGATAAAACAAAGAAAATTGAAATATTTTGGTCACTTGAAACGTCATGAAAGTTTGGAGAGAACAATAATGGAGGGGCATATGCCTGGGAAGAGAGGGAGAGGAAGGTCAAAGAGAAGATGGGTGCAGGGTGTGGTGGATGATCTCCAGATGGGTGTATCGGATTCTGGACATCTTGCTTATGATCGAGAAGTTTTCCGGAAGGTTATGGGAGCGAGGTTCTGCAAAGGATATGCTATTGAATGAATGAATGAATGATTCTCTCATATCATGTTAGTCCTGTTTTGCGGCGGCATCAGATAATGACTGTTTGTGCTTTATTAGTCATCGTTTTAGTTGCTTTCCAAGTTTCGATCCGCACTGTAATGTTGACTTAACGTTAGAACAGAAAACTCCGAGTTTGGTGCTAAGTGAAATACGCATTTCCCAGTGCCCCTCTTGCCTTTTGTATGATTATGTTATCTTTATCTGTTCCCTCATCTATGTCTACATTGGTGGCTAGGCAGGTGAATGATTTCGCCGCTTGAAGTAAGGTTTCACCAGCGAATATCGGATTATCAATTGTTTGATGTATTCTTATATAACCCTGACTCTGAATTGTTAGACCGACTTGTTTTAATCTTCTATCCGATGTGTTGTCAGCTGCCATGTTTTGGATGCATTGGGAGCTATCATTTTTGAGACGCACTGCGTTATCATTTTAAAGACATGTTGTGTGTTATAATTTTTGTAAGACATTGTGAGTTATCAATTTTGGCACACATTGTGAGTTCCAGAGACCAGGAACAAATGAATGCGAATATTGTACAACAACCCCATACATCATGACACCAAACTTCTACTCATAATCGTAATGAGAAGATCAATAACCCGGGAAGGTTAACCCGGTCAACAAATGCCCGTAGAAGTCGGATGTGTCGGCCTAACGGCGCAAGAACGCAGCTCTGCTGTAAACAGGCACAACGCAATTACGTCCGGAAAAAAAACTCCGGATGAACGAAGAAGATCAATAAAGAAAGTATAGATGGGAATTATGGAAGAGAAAGGAAAAACTAATGCAGTAGTCATATCCCGAACACTAATAGAGACCAAATGAGACACAATATTTGTCACATATAGACAATTATATTGATATTTTATTGATTACGGAATTAGATCAATTGAAACTTGAATATCAAAATGTTGGAGGATATTACAGTTGTTAGGCAAGATCTCAGAATAAGAATAAATATTTACTGGAAACAAGTTGCAGCAGTTAAAATGGGAACTAAATTGAACAATTATAAAAAGATAAAGCAAGGAGTCAGATAAGGATGTGTTTTATCATTAGACAAGGATGTGTTTTGTCATCAGATCTCTTTTCTGTCTAGCGAAATGATAAAGATAGTGATAACGATAGATCAGACGTACGAGTTGGAGGTTATAGTATAAACTACCTGCACTATGCAGATGCCAGAATATTGATGGCTGAGAACGCAAAAGATCTGCAACAACTGTTGGACGTTGTAGTAATAGAGAGTATAAAACAGAGGCTTTCCCGGAATATTAAGAAATCAGAAACAGGTTATATCAAAGAGAAAAGACAACATCAGGATGTGATACTACAATAGAAGGAAACATGGAATCAAGTCAATACATTCAAATATTTGGGGACGACCAGATGGAAGATGTCTAGTAGGAATTAAGAATGAGTCAAACAAAAGTTGCATTTCAGAAGAAAAAAAGTCTCTTGTGTAAGGAATCACTGTAATTGAATGTTAGGTAAATAGCTCTGAAATGGTATATATGTATATAGAACTTGTACTGCTGTATGACAGTGAATCTTGGAATGTTAACGAAGAAACCAGGAAGAGCTTGGAGGCAGCGGCGACTTGGTTTCTGAGACGAATGTTGGCAATACCTTGGACGACCAGAGAACTATAATTGCTGGAGGAGGCTAATGAAATTACATTACGCACAATTGGAAGAAATAATATATACTGAGAAAAGAGACGTCGGAGAACATGGCGACAACCGGAAAGATCAGTGATAGAAGAGACAGAGGTAGAATGCGAGAAACAATGAGATGGAGGGATTGTCATTAATAGAGTTGATCCAGAACAACAAGAGATCTGTGGAAAGAGATGAACGCCCTTGCCATTTTGTAATCACATAATGATGAGTATTAGAATATTTTAGACAGGTGTGTAAGGGGAAAGAGGAGGGCGAACGATCGACTGCGCCGCTGGCCACATCTCACAGCGTAGGGTTATGTGTAATAAGCAGCTACGATAGGCTTTTTCTGTTATTATTTACTGTACATATGGTTACATGATCAGAAAACGGTTTAAGAAGCCACCTAGACATGGTATAATAATTAATAGACTGACTTGGGGAAGTAAATTACAAGTGCCGGAGTGGGTGATGCGGGAGACACTGGTAATAAGAAAAGCTAACCTTCACGCAAAATCAGTCCGGAGCACTCACTAGTGGTAGCAGCACGAGTTTGGATGACCATCGAGTTCAAGGCGCGAGCAAAAGGAAAAATATAACGAAACAATTTTCATCATAATACACGCGGCATACAATATAAAGGTGGAGAACGAGTGTCCTAGATTGACATCTCGCCAGTTGTTCTTTCGTCAGTAGTTCTTTGGTTGCATAAGAATGAAACGCTCGGATCAATATGTTGTAGACACTAATTGCTTTTTTATTATTATTATTCTCTTCGTGGTAGTGTGATAGCACATGGCTTTCTTCGAGGCATCTCGGTGGTCTTGATTCTGTATTTTATAACTGCGTTCAAATACGCCACATAAAGACAGAAATATGTTCTATTTATGGTGTCACTCTTGTCTCAGGAATCACTTTAGTGCACACGGATATCTCCATAAGTGCACTTTAATCACATCAGGGGAATCTTATCACAGTGCACGAACTGCATAGCATTGACACTAAATGCGTCTATATCTGAATCATGCACGCAGTAAATATTAATTTGTGACGAGTTTTCTCGTAATATTGAAATCTAGCCTGGGCAACGGTCTATTTGTCCGGCTCTGTGGGGTTTTCAGTGCCGAGGCATTTTCAACTAGCACACGTGTTCCCCGAGTTGGTCATCGTTATCCCAGAAGATCAGACATCCGATCCACTATCTCACAATCGGAAGAAGAAAGTGGGGGGGGGGGGGGGGGGGGTGGGGTACTATTCTTACGAGTACAATTTCACGCTGCCCACGAAGCGAATAGTCAGCACGAGCCCGACGTCAGCACCTCTGTCATACCCCGTCTCAATAATAATAATTGCAATGAACTATTGTTTGAAGCTTTCCATTTGCCTGCGTAGATTTTTCTCACCGTTGCTAAGCGGTAAGAGTTTGTTCACGCATGTTTGATACCCTTTTTCTTCTGTTAACTTAAATTATGACTTTCGATATCGCCACAGCTTTATGCCCACGTTGATAAAGAGCATGCAATAAATATTGCCCATAGCTATCTATGAGTTAGCGTCGCAAGCCAATACAGTGGCACGAGGATCAGTCCCAACTGTGCTAGGATTATATTCTGGAGTCGAGTCAACCTCGTCAAGTGGACACTGGATTATGTGTACAGTGCGCTGGAAAGGAAAACCGTAACCTATGAAATATGAAAGAGATTCACGCCTCTCATCATCGTCAAGTGCCCTGCCAGCTGGCGTAGGCGTTCATGGCTCTCCACAGATATCGATCTTTGGTGTTCTGGATCAACTCTGCTGATGATATTCATCCATGCCACCATCTCACTACTTCCCTCTACTGTAGTATATAGTAGTATCTGCCAGCGGATTACCTTTGACTGCACTCTTAAGATATTTCAGTTGGGTATTTGTTGTTTGCTGTCAATGTGTAAAAGGCTCTTACTTCCTGCTGTTCATTTTGAAGAATCTGGATTCTGATACTGTCCGGTTTGAATAGTATCATTCACCGCCGTTGTCCATATTAATGATGCTATCGTAGCTACAGTACACTTGGAGTAATTCAGTTGCAAATACTACCGCATAGGTGTGAAATGCCAGTGACTGTGCATTTAAGTTAAATTATTATTATTTCTTCTTCTTCTTCTTCTTCTTCTTCTTCTTCTCCTTCTTCTTCTTCTTCTTCTTCTTCTTCTTCTTCTTCTTCTTCTTCTTCTTCTTCTTCTTCTTCTTCTTCTTCTTCTATTGCTAAGACTGGTAAGGCTTAGACGTTTATGTTAAAGGCGTTTTCTCTACGGGGATTCCATCGAAGCATGCTGTGTTGACACCTGTGTGTACATTTGTGCCTGTCCTTGGCTTTTAATACTATTACTGTAGCGTGTACTGTTGCGTGTGTTGTTGTTCGCTGGCTTTCGTAAGACCTGGATAAACCAAATTAACTGGGACCAACAGATTGGGATATGCCAATAAACGCCTGAGTCCATGGAGAATATCGTCTTTTTCTTATTGTTTGTGAAAATCCAACCAACAGCATGAACCTACACAGTAAAACTGTTTTGACCATTTTAGTATACAGTTTAGTCTCAGCTGTGTACACTTTCTAAAGCCCATAGCGGTTCCGCTACCTTGAAAGAAACAACCGCCAAAGACAATAGAAGAAAGTAAAGATAACATGCCTCTCGGATGTTATAGCCCATAAATAAATTCACGTGCTTTGTTTTATCACTTATAGAAGTACATAGTGTTTGTAAAGTCCCACTACTTTGTAAGAAGAATTGTGAAAAATGGAGTATATGACGTCATAAAAAATGTGCTCAACAGTCCATCGTGAAGCAATATGCAGCGAATGACTGTCGTCTGCTGGGGTGATTCTTTGCACTCCAAACAGAAATGTGTTATCGACGGAAGAAAGAATTTTTTTTTTTGGGGGGGGGGGGGGGGGGGGGGGGGTTGAATAAGTGTTTCGAAATGGCAGTCTTTTCACACGTAAATAACAACAGACACGTTGCAGAAGGTATAGTAATATCTTGAAGCCCGTGGTGGACATTTCCAACAGCTGTTATAATGAATCCTTCATTGGTACTGCCCTGCTTCCCCAAAACAGCGTTAGACCATAGCAGTTGAATATTGTGACTAATTTAATGAATTTTTAGCACAGTTTTTGATGATGTCATTTACTCCATTTTTCACATTTGACCTGCATACAAAGTGTAGTGAGACTTTACATACACCCTGTAGAAGAAAGAAGGCGAGACCAAAGGACAACTAGACTTCATCAACATTAAAAGCCTATAGTTACTCCGTATGGGGTTTCAGTTTACATGTTGTCTAGTGTGTCCATTAGTCTCTCCTTCTATCTTCTATTTCTGTAAGTGCTGAAACAATGCATGTGCATTTATTTATGTACTACCTTAAACAAGCTGAACAGCGCATACATGCCTTTGAATAAAAATGTTATAGACGAGTTCTAAGAATATCTTGGGTAAAGAAAAGAACAAATGCATCCATACTTCAAGAGTTGAATATTGAGGAGGGATGGCTATTAAAGACGATAAAACAAAGAAAATTGAAGTATTTTGTCACTTGAAACGTCACGACAGTTTGGAGAGAACAATAATGGAAGGGTATATGCCTGGGAAGAGAGGAAGAGGAAGGCAAAGAGAAGATGGGTGCAGGATGTGGCGGATGATCTCCAGATGGGTTGTATCAGACGCGGGACATCTTGCTTGTGATCGAGAAGTTTTTCGGAAGGTTGTTATGGGAGCGAGGTTCTGCAAAGGACATGCTACTGAATGAATGACTACCTTAGAGGCCTCAAATGGTTTCCCATTTGCTATTTCTCTATTAAGTAGGGTTCTAATTAGTATATGTGCTTCTGAATCACGATCACGCAGAAACAACATTTGGGGATTGTGTGAGATTCAGTTGGTCCACCCGCAAGTTAATAAAAATAAAAATCATCACTAGGCATGTGATTGGATGCACATATCAGCCAGCACACACAAGGAGTAAATGCATCGATCCGACCCGAGAGTGGAAGCCTGTAGCGTGCTACAACGGACATTGGGTAGAAATGGCGTTCAATAATAGATGCCCTTGAACTTCTCTGTTGACAGCTCGGGTTGTATGCTGGTGCTTTGTTTGGTTTCCAAAGAACACGTGCATCATTATGTGTGTGCACTCACTCAACCATCTCCTGATCAGAGAGAGATTGTGATAATAGCTGTTATTGTAATAACGGTTTTCGTTTGGTGTCGTATTTACCGACATAGTCGAATGTTTGTGACCAGGACCCGTGCAATTATTCGGAAACCCGAAGAGCGGTTGAAAACCAGACTGGAGGGAAGAATAGAAAGCAAACGTGTAAGGGAAAGACAGCGGTGTAAATAGAAGGATAACACCGAGACGTACTAGAATGTGCATATGTGACTGCGTCTTGGCGAAAGATAGAGTTTGGAGATCCTTGTTATGAACATGGCAAATATATGTATGATTTGCGAATTCCAGAAGCTTGTGCAGACCTTCGACAGACGCAGCTTGTTACAGATTACACATAAATATTTCTCGGGAAACCCTGTGAGGCCACAAAGACAGCCCTTAAACAAATTCACAAGTGTTGAATGGCGCATGTAGAACTAGAGGAACGAAATATGTTGTCTAGTGCGTCCTCTAAACTCTACTTTTTTTCTTCTTTTCTTTGAGGGCCATACAACACTTTGAGTTGTTACAGATTAGTTCTGTCTGGCTCTGACATTACCTATACCTGGGCAGTGGTGCTGTTTTACCCTCTCTGATCGTGGTTCCTTGTCATGGCACCACTGTCAAGACTTTTTTCTCTGTCATCCTGGCAGATTACGCGCGAGAGTTTGAAAGTTTTAAAATTAAGTCAGCTACAAGTAGATTTGCTTCTGTGTTCTTAGTTAGTTAGTTAGTTAGTCGACAGATCATCCTCGTTGCACATCGGACCATTCAGTCCATAAGTGCTCGGATCCCCTCCTCAGCAAATCCCGCAGCGTGTAGCGGCTAACGACGCCAGTTCTGTGTTGGTTTATTAATCTTCTTTGGCTTCCTGCGTAGTGTTCTTGTTTGGCCACCCCTCTTTTAATTTGCTGCTCTCGCAGTCTGGCCATTGTTGTAGATTCACAGTCATCACTTGGTTCTTGCAAAAGTCTCACTTCTCGTAGAGCATTCAGAATGTCAGCCTGGTCCATGGCGCGTCCGCCCTCAACAGTAGCCTCACCTGCGAGCTTGTCAGCCCGCTCATTTCCTTGTACTCCCGTATGCCCTGGCACGAAGATGAAACTAATCTTTGCCAGCCGAGACCGCTTCAGAGGCAGCAACCATTCTCTTCGAATCGACCCCTCCTCTATCCTCTTGATCATGTTCATTGAGTCTCTAAGGAAACAAGCCCTAGTGAATGTCTGTGTCTCGAGCCATGTTATTGCTTTACTTACTGCCATGACTTCCATGGTCAGGCTACTTGTGGTTTCAGTGAAAGCACCAGAGTCCTTCACAATTCTCCCTCCGGCCCGAGCTGTAAAGGCCCATGAGCTTCTCACATGTCGGACGACCGACCCATCTGTGTAGATGACCGCGTCACTGTCTAGCGAATTCTCGAAAATCAACGCTTGTACTTCAGCCTCAACAGCAGCCGGATTTTCTTGTCTGCATTTTCTATCTAGTTGGATGCAAACTGAAAAGGATGTGCAGAAGTCTGTTGGCACTTGCACCCACTCCTCGCCAGGTTCTAAGTCCTCAAGTGAACACACCTGTTGAAGAATGTCCTCGGCTTGACCCATCCACGACCGTCCTCTTTTTAACCTGCTGCCCTTCACTTTCCTAATTTCACTATGCAGTGGATGCTGTGTGTTTGCCTTAATTCTGAGGTAGGCACGTGCCCTGCAAACTTGCATTCTCTCTTCAATGGTTGGAAAATCAAGAAGGTAGCGCATCGCCCTGCATGCTGTATCTCTTGTACATCCAAGAATAATGCGCATAGCTTCATTCTGTATCCTTTCCATCCTTTCTATCTGCTTATGGCTGACAGTCAGGATTGCCATTGCATACTCCAAAACAGACATGACCAGCCCCTCGTACAGAAGACATAGATGGCGCTGCTCACAGTTTGCTGCTGCCATCACCCGCATCGCTGCCAAACCCCGCTTGGCCTTTGTTATCACCTGGTCTATGTGCACATTATAAGCAAGGCTTCGATCAAACCGTATCCCCAGGTAATTCATTGCCTGCATTCTTTCCACCGTCTCTGAACACAGCATTACAGTTGGTGTTGGATTGTTGACAATATGATTATTCAACGAGAACCAAGTCACTGTTGCCTTTGTTGGGTTGACCATTGCCCCAGCTTCATCACACCAAGTACTTATGCGATTGAGTTCGGTTTGTAGTTCCACAGCAACCTCCTCTCTATCCTTACCCTGACGATACACTAAAACATCATCGGCATATGACAATGTCCTGCCAGGTCCAGTGATCTGCTCACTGGTGATTCTCACTGTGTAGGCGTTGAACAGTACCGGAGATAATGGTGATCCCTGTGGTAGGCCAGGATATATTGTTATTGGTTCCGAAGTCCAACTGCCACATCTAAAAACTACTTTCCGTTGGAAGAGAGCTGCAGCGATCCAACTAAGGAGGAATGGACTTACGTTTAGTTCAAGAAGCTGAAACATTAAAAAATCCAGTGGTACTCTGTTGTATGCGTCCTCAAGATCAATCGCTGCAGCAACGGTTTCAGTGCCTGAGTGGAAACCTTCATAGACATCGTGGGCAAAGACTGCTGCATTGGTCCAGGTTTCTCTTTTTGGACGGTACCCACCCAGGGTAGGTGGGAAAACACCATGCCTCTCTAGTTGGCTTGATATTTTCCTGGCAATTACCTTCTCCAGCAGCTTGCCTATTGTATTCTGCATGGTTATAATTCGATATCCCTGAATTTTCTTGTGTTCTTAAGACAGTTATAAAATCAACAACACACATGCACACACACACACACCAAAAATAACAGATTTAATAGGAAAATGGTCACATTTATTTTTGGCAAAGAAGTATTGTTATTGTCAGAAATGTCTCAACATCTATGACCGTCTTAAAATCTCTCAACTATACATGGGTATGGAGTGGTTTAGGCGTGCAACACCTATCTACCAATGCAAGAAGTATTGAGTTTGAGTCTGGCTATGTTGTCTCTCAATTCAAGAAGTACTACGTTTGAGTCTGGCTGTGTTGTCTCTCAGTTCAAGAAGTACTGGGTTTGAGTTTGGCTATCATCATCATGTGCCATGCTAGGAGTCAGGTTTTAGTCAGATATGACTGAGCTACTGTAATGACAGCAGACGGTACTACCTGCTTTCTGTTAGCGCCGAATGTTGGGCGGCACTTACCAAACCCGACACCCCACATTGTGCCAATGGCTTCGGGCGGAAGAGCGCAATTGGGAGGGTACAAGCCTTATCCTGGTGCGAGGAAATGCAACCTAAAGACAAAATGTCATGGCAGGGCAGACCAGGCCCTAAGCCTTGGTTGGCAGCTGGTCTAGGATCGAAGCTCCGACAGGCGGACAGTTAGAGCATTGCTTTGCTGATCCGGCAGCTTCTGCAGCTTGTCTTGTTCCAGATGTATTGCTGTTATCTTTCCTCTGGAGTGAACTAGACAGGCCGAGAGAGGGATCATGCTGCATGGGCAACACATGGTCTCTATATTTTAGCCCAGGCTTTGTGCTATGGAGAGGTATAACTCCATCCCTGGTCTTAACCGGTCTCGGAATCAAAGCGAGAGGTAGCAGTTACGGGTTATAAGTCCTTGTCAATTGGCGTAGACATGGGGCGCCACGGGTTGCCTCTGACGGTGGAGACACCTACAGGTGTCACTGATCAGCTACCGCCCGCCTCAAGCTGGGCAGCCCCCGGCCAATTGGGTGCTGATCCGCCACAGCCTGCCTGCTTCAATGGGTGCTTGGGGCTAGGACAAAATCTGAATCGCAGGCTGTAAAACCAATGCACCAGGTATTACTAAAAAGAAAAATAGAAACCTCAAGCTACGGCTTGCAACCTGGAACGTAAGAACCATGTGTCCAGGATTTTCCACTGACCTGACGAATATTGACGATGTGAGAAAAACGGCTGTGATTGATGCCGAACTCAATCGTCTTAACATTGATATTGCTGGCCTGCAGGAGACTCGCCTCGCTGAGGAAGGGTCACTCAGGGAAAACAATTACACCTTTTTTTGGAAGGGTAGAGAGCAGGCAGAAAAAAGGCAACATGGTGTGGGCTTTGCAGTGAAGAATTCGCTACTGGGAATGATTGAAATTCCAGCTGGAGGTAATGAAAGACTATTATCCCTGCGCTTGGCAACCTCTTGTGGTTTTGCCACCATTATCACTGCATATGCACCGACACTCACTCTCCCTGATGATATGAAGGATTCGTTCTATGAGGAGTTAGACTCTGTGATCAAGGCAGTTCCAAAATCTGACTACATTTATATGCTCGGTGATTTCAATGCTCGTGTGGGCAAGGACTCGAGTTCATGGCCAGTGTGCCTTGGAAAATACAACATCGGTCGCATGAATGAAAATGGGCAAAGGCTGCTGGAGCATTGCACCAGAAATGACCTATGTATTACAAACTCCTTTTTTAAAACAAAAGAGCTGCATAAGGTCACATGGAAACATCCAAGATCCGGCCATTGGCATCAGCTGGACTTCATCATCACACGGAGACAACATCTGAACCAAACATCATTAACTCGAAGTTACCACAGTGCTGACTGTGATACGGATCATTCTTTGGTTGTTGCAAGGGTTAGACTGAGACCAAAGAGAATCTACACAGCTAAACACAAATCTAGCCCCAGGATTAATATTATTAACACCCACGATCCTGATAAGTGCTTTATGTTCCAACAGCAACTTGAAGACGCTGTCACTGATACATCAGAAAATTGTACAGCAAGTGAAAAGTGGGGTAAACTTAAGGAAACTCTTTATAAAACAGTGGTAGGGGTTTACAGCACTGTGGATCATAAGAGGCAGGACTGGTTTGCGGCAAACAGCCAGACACTGCAGCCCTTGATTGATAAAAAGAAGATAGCTCTTTTAAGAAACAAGGAAAGAGGAATGCGTAACACTCAGTGAGCTGAAGCAAGCTAGGAAGGATGTGCAAATGGCTGGCAGGCAGTGTGCAAATGACTATTGGATCAAGTTATGTGAGTCCATTCAAAATGCAAGTGATAAGTGAAACATCAGAAACATGTATGAAGGGATAAAGAAAGTCTGTGGTCCAATGATCAAAAGAAGTGCACCACTGAAAACCTTGACTGGAGAAATCATCACTGATAAGAAACAGCAGATGGATAGATGGGTAGAGCACTATTTGGAGCTTTACTCAAGTGAGACCAAACTAGCGGATGATGCCCTCAACGCCATAGAGGCCCTACCAACTCTTGACCACCTGGACACACTTCCCACCATAACAGAAGTTAAGTGTGCTATAAATGAACTTGCATCTGGCAAGGCCCCAGGTAAGGATGGGATTCCAATAGAGGTTATCAGGAGTGGGCAAGACACACTCACTCTACAGATCCACCAGCTAATAGAGCTATGCTGGCGAGAAGGACAAGTCCCACAGGATTTCAAAGATTCAAGCATCATAACACTGTACAAGAACAAGGGCGATCGGAGCGACTGCAACAACTATAGGGGTATCTCACTTCTGTGTATTGTTGGGAAAGTATTTGCCAGAATTGTTCTGCGCAGACTTCAAGTCCTAGGAGATCAAGTCTACCCCGAATCACAGTGTGGCTTCGACAGAACCGGTCTACCATTGATATGATATTCTCATTGCGACAAATGCAAGAAAAATGCCGTGAACAGAATCAACCACTGTTTATTGCCTTCATCGACCTCACAGGGACATTCGATTTGGTCAGTCGTGAGGGTCTGTTCAAGGCACTAAAGAAGATTGGCTGCCCACCAACTCTTCTGTCCATTGTGGAATCGTTCCACACAGGCATGAAGGGTATAATCAAGTTTGATGGTGCAACTTCAGAAGAGTTTGAAATCAAGAGTGGAGTTAAGCAAGGTTGTGTACTAGCTCCCATCCTCTTTGGAATATACTTTTCACTTCTACTGAAATATGCCTTTTGTGATCAGGATGGTAGTATATTCATTCATTCACGTTCAGATGGTGGCCTCTACAATGCTCAGAGATTGAAGGCCAAGACCAAAATTAGGAGGGTACTGATCAGAGAGTTGCTTTTTGCAGATGATGCTGCAATTACGACCCACTCTGAGGAAGAATTACAACGTCTACTATCTGCATTCTCCAATGCTTGTTCTGAATTTGGTTTAACAATTAGCAAAAAGAAGACACAGATTGTGTCACAAGGTGCACTCGGGGTACCATCAATCTTTATTGACAACGCCGAACTAGAGATAGTAGACCATTTTACATATCTAGGATAAGAGGTAAATAGCAAATTATCCCTAGATCAGGAAATCAACATCAGGATTGGTAAGGCAGCAACAACAATGAACAGGTTAAGAAAAAGAGTCTGGGAGAACAGGAAGCTTACTGCCAAAACAAAAGTCCTTGTCTACAAAGCCTGTGTCCTTAGTACTCTTCTTTATGGCAGTGAAGCCTGGACAACTTACTCACACCAAGAGAAACGTTTAAACAGCTTTCATATGCGGTGTCTGCGAAGAATACTTGGTATTAAGTGGCAAGACAAAATCACAAATACTGAAGTATTGGAAAGATCAGGTTGTGTGACGGTGTATTCCATGCTCAGTCTTCGTAGACTTAGATGGATAGGACATGTTAGGAGGATGGATGATGGTAGAATACCAAAGGACATCTTTTTTGGTGAATTACAGATGGGTAAGAGATCTCAGGGTCGGCCTCTACTACGATACAAAGATGTGTGTAAGCGGGACATGATTGATACAGGCATTGATAATGCACATTGGGAGCAAGTCGCCGCTGAACGTTTTGCATGGAGGGCAAATATCAGAAATGGAATAAAGACAAAGGAGAAAATTATTGCAGATATGTCACACACCGAGTGTGTGAGACGTAAGATGGTGCATGATGGTGGAAATGACCATGTGTTTACATGCATCCACTGTGGACGAACATTTACAGCGCAAATTGGCCTTATCAGTCACATTCGCCACCGCCATGGGTAAAAGTTATTATGCCTTCTTGAAGCACAATGTAACAAATTATCGTCTGTCAAGACGGCAAGATGCCAGTGAATCATCATGATGTGCCATGCTGATAAGTGGGTGGTCATGTTTCACAATCTCACTTGGTCACCAGAGTCGTGGATCTGCTCTCAGTGTTCTTGTCTTGACCATGCCATGTGGCCAAGTCGTTCAATCAGGTATTTACTTCTCTGCCTTCCCCTTGTTCTCTTCCCCTTTATCTTGCCAGTTGTCACGAAGTTCTGCAATTTATTTCTATTCATAATGTGACCCAAAAATTTTGACTGTCTATGTCTAATTTCTCTAATCAGTTTACTATTTTTATGTGTTTCTTGTAGGACTTGGTCATTGGTTTTTCTGTCTGTCCATAGTATTTTTTACGTTTTCCTCAGAAACCACATCTCCACAGCCATCAGATGTTTTTTTAGCCTGTTTGATCATTGTCCATGCTTCACATACATATATGTAGCACCTTAACACTCTTTTTCTCATTTCGATTTTGATTTCACCATTACCCCTACCCCGTTCAACTCCAAGAAGTTATAGTTGTTCATCACCGGTTCAGAATGATAGTCCTGAGTTTACCCTCGCAGGCTTATTAATCCGAAGGTGATTGTTGTCCATATGGGGTAATGGACCTTATTTATTTTTTCTCATTGCAAATGACATCATTTTATTGGTCAGTATGTTTTCCATCTTGCAAAATGCTACCTTTGTGCCATGGCGATTCTTGTTCTAATCTCTTCAAGGCATCTCCCACCAGATGTTAATGACTTTTCTGAGATAATTGTACCAATTCACTTGTTTAAGAATATTCCCATTTACTTGTATTTTACATTGTGGTATTTCCTTCTTCCTAGTGACACCATAATCTGTGTCTTCTTACAATTTCATTCTAACCCTAGTTGTTTTATGTGTACAATGTTTGGCTATGGTGTCTCTCAGTTGAAGAAGAACTGGATGTGATTCTGACTGTGGTGTCTCTCAGTTCAAGAAGTACTGGATGTGAGTCTAATTGTGGTGTCTCTCAGTTCAAGAAGTACTGGATGTGTCTAATTGTGGTGTCTCTCAGTTCAAGAAGTACTGGATGTGAGTCTGGTTGTGGTGTCTCTCAGTTCAGGAAGTACTGGATGTGAGTCTGGTTGTGGTGTCTCTCAGTTCAAGAAGTACTTGATGTGAGTCTGGATGTGGTGTCTCTCAGTTCAAGAAGTACTGGATGTGAGTCTAATTGTGGTGTCTCTCAGTTCAAGAAGTACTGGGTTTGAGTCTGACTGTGGTGTCTCTTAGTTCAAGAAGTACTGGATGTGTCTAATTGTGGTGTCTCTCAGTTCAAGAAGTTCTGGGGTTGAGTCTAATTGTGGTGTCTCTCAGTTCAAGAAGTACTGGATGTGAGTCTGACTGTGGTGTCTCTTAGTTCAAGAAGTACTGGATGTGTCTAATTGTGGTGTCTCTTAGTTCAAGAAGTACTGGATGTGAGTCTGGTTATGGTGTCTCTTAGTTCAAGAAGTACTGGGTTTGAGTCTGACTGTGGTGTCTTTTAGTTCAAGAAGTACTGGATGTGTCTAATTGTGGTGTCTTTTAGTTCAAGAAGTACTATGTTTGAGTCTGACTGTGGTGTCTCTCAGTTCAAGAAGTATTGGGTTTGAGTCTAATTGTGGTGTCTCTCAATTCAAGAAGTACTGGGTTTGAGTTTGACTGTGGTGTCTCTCAGTTCAAGAAGTACTGGGTTTGAGTCTAATTGTGGTGTCTCTCAGTTCAAGTACTGGGTTTGAGTCTAATTGTGGTGTCTCTCAGTTCAAGAAGTACTGGATGTGAGTCTGAATGTGGTGTCTTTTAGTTCAAGAAGTACTGGATGTGTCTAATTGTGGTGTCTCTTAGTTCAAGAAGTACTGGATGTCAGTCTGGTTGTGGTGTCTCTTAGTTCAAGAAGTACTGGATGTGAGTCTAATTGTGGTGTCTCTCAATTCAAGAAGTACTGGATGTGAGTCTGGCTGTGGTGTCTCTTAGTTCAAGAAGTACTGGATGTGAGTCTATTTGTGGTGTCTCTTAGGTAAAGAAGTACTGGATGTGAGTCTAATTGTGGTGTCTCTTAGTTCAAGAAGTACTGGATGTGAGTCTGGTTGTGGTGTCTCTCAATTCAAGAAGTACTGGATATGAGTCTGACTGTGGTGTCTCTCAGTTCAAGAAGTACTGGGTTTGAGTCTGGCTGTGTGCTACATTGATAATGTTATGAGTGCAGCCGGATGATGATTCGATGCGTGCATTCGTCATCACACTGAATGAGAGAAGGTTTGGCCACTTATTCCGCCACCCATTCAGACCTACAAAATGTGATGGCCCTATCACATAGCAGACCCATTGCATGTTCCTGCTGCAGGACATTTTCTCTAAGTTCTCAAGAGGAAACCTGTTAAAATGTTTTATTTCTTATGTTACCACTAATGATATACAGTATATGATTGTGTACTCTAGAATCAAGCTTCTTCGCTTGTGACTCATTGTCAGAATCTTGATTCACAATCACGCAGGCTCGTAGTAACCAACAGATGTGATAACAAACACTGTCACAGAATGACTGTACGTGACACACGGCGAATACAATTATAACCACTTTATTCGCACTTCTCACTCGCCGCAAACATTACAGGCATCGCTCAACCATAGCGGTGATGCCATTACACAATAAATATATACATTCAATGCATCAGTTCATAACTTACAACACTACGTCCCAGGCGCACAGTCTTCTATACTCAAACAGGCGTTCTCTCTAATAGCGTCCACTCACACAAGCAATACGAGCACACATCTCCCATGTCTGTCCTCTACCACAGTCCGAGGCCGTCTGCCATCTAACTGCAGTGAGTCCTCGTTGGTCGTGTTTCCTCACTGCGTGGACTCCGTGCACCACGCGTGCCACAACTGACCGTTCTCGTCACTGCGTAGTTAGTGCCGCTCACAGGCGTACCTGGCCGTAATTGCCAGGCGTCGATGATGAAGACACGGCAGATCTGGTGGGGAGATTCTGACACTCATTTGATAGGTTTTATGAACCCCTTGCTCTGACACTAAATGGAGTCATCAGACTGTATAATAATGATACAAAACAACAATTTATAAATATGTCTGTGACCCAGAATTACTTTTAGATGGCCACTTCAGTGGGTCATGACATCCAATAATTTTACATAGCATCCCAATGGGTTATGACAGCTGCATTGAAAAAGCCAAGATGAAGAGTTATTTTAATTTTGTGATAATTGAAGTTAAATTATATGTTGATTTCTCATCACTACTTACAGGCTTTATTTGTTGCTTTTGTGTTGCAGGATGTTATGCTATCAGCAACCAGCACACAGTCCCCACTGGCACCTGTGTCGTCTGTGTTCACCATGCCGTCGGTGTCACTGCCACATGTATCAATGGCCAGCAGTGCACTTGGGTTGGCAGATCATCTCTTCATGTCCGTGCCGTCAGTGGGAGACACTGCAACCACACCATCTGCCACAGAAGTTGGGAAATCTGATACAGCAAGTGAGGAACTCATTATTTTATTGAAGTTATTTTAAAATTTATGAAATTTTTCATTTAGTAATAAAAATAAAATTGCCTTTTCTTGCCATTATTACAAACCATTGCTGCAGACATAATCTTTACATTTCTTACAGTTTGATCTTAACCTGACAGAACTGCGGTGTAGTTGATTGTACAAGTTTAATTTGTGTTCTTACTTCTGAAGTCAGAGTGGGTTCACCTGATGGTGAGGAACACTAGTAATACGGAAAGCTAATCCACATGCAAAAATCATTCCAGTGCACTAGTGGTAGTAGCATATGTATGGAGTACACTTGAGTTCAAAGTGAGCAGAAGAAACAACAACACAAATTTGTGTACTCATTGCATTGAAAACTAGTATGCATTTCATTGACTTCACTTCATCTGAAGTAAAATTACAGTTCTTATATGCTTAGTGAAGTCTGCTTTCATATAATGCCAAATATGGGGCCTCATTGTAAACTTATTTTATTAACTGTTTATGTTCTAAGCCAACCTCATTATGATCATTAGTCTTCTTCTTTCCCATGTTTCCTAATTAGGATATTTCTTGTATGGTGTCTAATTAAAGCTGCAATAGGTTGACATCGGATTTCAGTGTGTGTAAACAACAGCCTGGAAGATCTGCCTCTGATAGTATTAAATGGAGCTGCCCTGTGCTAAGTGGAGATGCCATCTTCTTGAACTTCGTGAGAAGTGACTACTACAAGTAGAAGAGAAAAGAATTTGTCAAAAGGAATGTCAGTGGTGTAATCACTTTAGACACAGGCATAGGAGAAGATTTAGGCTGTTATTCTGTGTGTAAGGGGATGATACTCTGTACCCCACCTTGGGAGCCAGCAGGCACTTCCCGTTTGACAGAATACAATACAAGACTTTTGCTTTACATCCTCATATAACATAGGTATATGGCCATTAGAAGCCTTAACTGGCAGAGGACTGTGTAGTTAGTGAACCAATAGAGTTACTGGAAACTGTCATGAAGTGGAAAAGCCTCTGGCACTCTTTAACTATCTTCTAGAATCATGAGCAGATGATGGTCACTGAAAGCGTGTCCTAAATTACAAATCAGTTCAAATAACTATTGAACAAGAGTCTTGATGAATTACAAATCAATTCAAATGTCCATTATAAGTCTTCTACTGAGTGTTAAATCTGTGCTGTGAGAGAGAAAAAAACAGCAAACAATGAATCTCTGGTCAAATGGAAAATTGCATGAATTCCTGAGGTGGAAGATCTAACTTAACCATACTTCATTTGTCTGTAGCATGTCCTCATTGGCCTATCTTCCAGAAAAACAAAGGGAAACATGCTGCTCTGCATGACTTTCCAGCCTTGGTACTCTGCTTTGAGAAAACCAACACAGAAGTCACTAACCAAGACCCTGCTTGTGGAAGCAAAAAGTGCATTACACCACAAGAGCTGTTGGTATCATACTAAGGGATCGAAAGACTCATTGTGTAATCAAGAACGTTCCAAGTCAATATTGAGAATTTTACTGATCTCTTAAAGCGTAGTCCGTGATGAAAGTAGACTCAATATATGAAAGTGACAGGATGGGATGATTCCATGGCGGAGCCAAGTTCAAGAGCATTATGTGTCAGATCTGGGTTTATGGATGGCAGCGACCTTGTGTGATTTTTGCCTTCTCTGGTGAACCAAACAGCATGCATGTGGCTGTTCTGGATGGACCTGTTGTTATGCACCACCTGTAGTTGGAACGGTTAAGATGCCCGCACCACACAGAAAAAATGGAGTGTTTACGAAGCTACACATAAGGCTAATCCAATTAAAAATACCAAGATGAAGTAGGATGTGTTTGCCAAAAGGCACAAATATTGCAGATCTGCAGTAAACAGGCACACAAAGCACAAGCGTGCATGTCCATACACACAGACTGCACGCAAACATCGGATGAATGAAGAAGAAAGGAAAGAGAATGCTTACTGTTCAAAGAGTCCATCAACCCTTTGTCATAAATGACTGAAGGAGACTATGTATATAACATATTTCTGTTCATGTTTGAAGATAGATAAGTACTGGATAATAATGAGACAGTAAAAGTGTTTATCACTAATTATGTAGTTTTATGCACATTACTTGGAACATGGTATCTTTCACAATGTAAACATTAAGACAAATTTACATATTAGTCTTGTGTTACAATAATGATAAGATAGAGCTGGACTTCACTTAGCTGATAAAATAATATTCAGTAATGCATGCTGCATAAACAATCATGGAGAGGTATATGTCCAGGAAGAGAGGAAGAGGAAGGCCAAAAGAAGATGGGTGCAGGATGTGGCAGATGATCTCCAGATGGGTGTATTGGATGTGGGACATCTTGCTTATTACCAAGGTTTTGCGGAAGGTTGTTATGGGAGCAAGGTTCTGCAAGGGACATGACTGAATGAATGCATGATGCTTGTCACATCACTTTTTTGTGTGGCACTCCATTAAACAAATGCTCATGTGCAATCCATAAACAGGATTACTGTTTTTCTTATTTTTTGTTGGTTTCCTGCAATACAACCACATCTAGAATATGACTCATTAACATAGCTCTTAACATCAAGCATGTGAATTGATACACTCTGATTATTGACTTGGATCTTAACATCAAACACATGAGTTGATACGCTCTGACTCATTGACTTGGCTCTTAATATCAAACACATGAACTGATATATTCTGTTGGTGTTCACTTGATGTGGAGAAGGATGACTACCTATGCCTGTTGGCAAGATCATGATACTGAGTAATGTGATATGGGTAGCTTCCCAGTGTATGTTCTTAAGCTGTACATTTGAATGCAGTGTTATTCACATGCTGAATACTACCCATGGGGAATTGCAGACCTGCCCCTGGAGGAAAGGGACTGGGATTTGCCTTTAACTTTTCACCTTTTACATCTAGAAGTGTAGAACATTATAAGAATTGTAATTGTTGTGGTCCACATTTTGTACCGAGCATGAAATTACCATTCAGAGTTAACATGTCACACTTTAATAGATCGCATACAGTTTAAACCTGGTAATTCAGTCCAGTGTACTTATGGACTTAAAATTAAACCACTTCCACACAGTCTGCCTTAGGAAGCTATTGAAGATTAAATGGCAAGACAAGATCACAGAAAATGATGTCCTAGAAAGAGCGTCCATGCCCAGTATCCACACTCTACTAATGAAGAATCAGATTCGCTGGGCTGGTCACTTGTCTCGCATGTCAGATCACAGGCTCCCTAAACAAATTTCTTATGGCGAGCTGCATTGGGGTAAATGCTCCCAAGGCGGCCAGAGGAAACGCTTTAAAGACGCTCTGAAGATCTCACTAAAAGCTTTTGGAAATCATCATGACACTTGGGAGACTGCTGGCAAAGACCGAAATTCATGGCGTTCATCATTACACAAGGGTGCAGTCACTTGTGAAGCAACCAGAACTGAAAGAGCTGTGAAGAAAAGGCTGGACAGAAAAACCACTGCAGGAGATACTCCACATTGTCCAAGAACATTTTGAGCCAAAATGGGCCTTATCAGCCACATCTTGAAACTCACGGCTCTATACTTTCAACCCCACTGGATGATATGAATGGTCATCATCATCATTCTTGATGGACAAACAACGAACTTATGGACAGTACTCTAAACAACACAGTAGTCTACATAATTTCTTCATACACCAAAGGAAATTACATCTGACTATTTAGTCAGATTTGTGGCCTAATGCATCTAAACTGTGACAGGCCCGGCCCGCCTCTTGAATTTGCCTTCCTAAGTCTTTATTTTGGCAGTTTGTGCAAGTCGCACTTCAGCTCTTCCTGACAAGTCAGCTATCAGTTTACTTATAGGCAATGAATCTGAGTCTTTTGTCGTCAGGTCTCATCCTTCACCACGTCCAACATCAGTAAGATAGAGATGCATAAGGGGAACATTTTCAACTCAGTCTGTCATAACGAAGTGGTGCATGCACCAGCTCAGTGACACAAGATTAAATGTCATTTTTCAAGATTTCTTACAAGAAATATTAGTTTCATTAATTCTTGAACACAGACAATACATACAATAGAAATATTAACACACAACAGGTTTTAGAGACAACATGTGACATCATTATATAACTCACATCTGTCATTCACCAGACTGTACTCTGTCCCCACCAGACTGTACTCTGTCATTCACCAGACTGTACTCTGTCCCCACCAGACTGTACTCTGTCATTCACCAGACTGTACTCTGTCCCCACCAGACTGTACTCTGTCATTAACCAGACTGTACTCTGTTGCACCAGACTGTACTCTGTTCCCACCAGACTGTACTCTGTTCCCACCAGACTGTACTCTGTTCCCACCAGACTGTACTCTGTCCCCACCAGACTGTACTGTACTCTGTCCCCTTCAGACTGTACTCTATCCCTACCAGACTGTACTCTGTCCTCGCCAGACTGTACTCTGTCCCCACCAGACTACTCTGTCCCCACCAGACTGTACTCTGTCCCCACCAGACTGTACTCTGTCCCCACCAGACTGTACTCTGTCCCCACCAGACTGTACTCTGTCCCCACCAGACTACTCTGCCGCTCTCCAGACTGTATTGTTACTCTCTAAACTGTACTCTGTCACATGTTTATCCTGATTCATTAATGTGAAAACTTGTTAGTTTACATCAGTACAGCTCATTCAAGACACAGTACAACAGCTGCAAACAGTGAATTAATGAAGGTGGACTAGATATTTTATTTGAAAACAAGAACAGTTTGTGAACCAAAGAATTGCTCCTTTCCATTATTCTGAGTTAATCTTTTGACTAGAGCAGTGTGTGTATGCACAGCTGTATGTTTACAACTGTATGTGTTTTCTTACAGGTGCATTGTCATCCTTGTCTAGTCAAACCCAGCTGTTAGGTCAACCTCAAGTTGCACCTCAGTTTTTTCTGGCCAATCAGCCATCAGCGTCTGCATCAACTGGACAGTCACCTGGACACTCAGTTCCACTCCAACAGATTCTTATTCCAGTCTCCACAGGTAATTTGTATTATTGTTTTTATTCTCAGTTCATATAGATGTCAAGGAATGAACATTGTCAACACAATAGGGCAAAATTATTTGTTACCTACAGTATCATCATTATCATTGCATTACCTCATATTTATTTCTTGTGGGAGCATGTGCACACCTCGGAGGAGCAAATGGATTACCATGATCTGGCAAGAATGAGACAGTCGAGGAGTGACGAGAGGATCTGGCCGACACTCAACACTCAGAGGAAAGGCGAGACTGGACATATAATCAGATTGCTACTGGTACTATTGGTGTTGGAACTCTTCGCTGGCTGCTGAGGATGGGGACGGAGCGTTTATGGGAATGCCCCAAATGCTGTGATGTCGATTCCTAAATCAATCAATCAATTATATTTATTTCTTAATTTCAAATAATTTTACTAGACATTTGATATAACTGTCCATTCTGATGATATTTGTCAGTATTAAAACTTTTTATTAAAGGCTTTGAAAAAATTATCTTTAGACTTCATAACAAAAGCAAACTACTGGAAATGGGTTATTTGAATTAAACATATTGTGGCTTGTTGTAACCTTGCTCCTTCTATCCATCCATGGTGTTCTCATCATTCTTCTATAAAACCACATCTAACAACCTCCACACAATCCCTAACTTGTCTGCTAATTGTCCATAATTTACTTCAATACATCCAGATTGGCTCAGTATAGCTCTTAAGAACTCTTTTCCTCACCTGATTGACAAAGGTAAATTGCAGAGAATGTTCATCTTGTGAAATGCTGCCTAGGCTTGGGATATTCTATATTTAACTTCTCTAATACATTTTCCATTGGTAGTCCTAATCACAGAGACCAGATGCTAGATATTTGTCTGGAAGGAAAAGGCAGCGAGAGAGGGAGCTGGATGGTTACATTTCATAATGACTTGATATAGCTTGTGTAGCTTTCAATCATTTCATGCCCCAGTGGTGGCACAATTTATGTAGTTCTGTTATTTCATGCCAAAATTGTGACATTGCATATGCAGACTCCTATCATTTCATGCCCTGAGCTCTTTTATTTTGTACTACAGTGGTGATATAGTGTATGTAGAGCCCTACCATGTCATTTCATTCCCTAATTGTGACAGTGTATGTAGTCCTCTAACATTTATTACCCCAATAATAATATGTTTTACTTTTTAGTATTTTAACATTCAAGTCCTTTGTATCTATTTTTCTTTCCTTATTGGTTGGTCTTACTTTTTTTTTTACATGATCTTATCTTACACACAAGTGATAGTAACTATGAGCTCATGCTCTGAAAACTAGATTGGGTAAATTCATTGTTGTACTGTCTTGGTGATATCTGGACAGTTAACTGCATCCTGTTTGTATCACTTTCCACAGGTAATGGCACACAGCAGTTCATCAGCATCCCAGTTTCTCTGGCAACTGGGGGAAACCAACAGATACAGTTGATTACTACTAGCAATGGGGGACAGTTCTTAGCAGCCAATCTGTCCAACTTGCAGTCCCTTACACAGCCTCTTGGTGAGTAATTGTGTTACCTCGAATGCTGTGAATAATACAAACGAGGTCTCAAAAGTATGCCAGTGGTTAATATTGGTGATATATTGGATATTACTGCAGATTTGGTAACCTGCAGTCATCAATGACATGTGGCATATTTGCCATAGAACAATGTCACCATACCCGCTGATCTGAAAGCAACATAATTTGGGCAAGTTTCCTGCACCCTCCAGCCACCTCAGATTCTTCTAATTCTCCAGTGCCTGTCATCTGTCATTCTCATCCCAATTTTCCACATACCATATATTTTATTATTACATTTTCCAGACCATTTCGTCTCTTAGTGTGTCAGAAAAATTTCAGATTCTATACTTCAGTAGCAAGAAAAATGACTTACTTTGATATTTAAAAATGACTTTTCCCTGATGTTTAGCACATGGAATACTTTGCTATGGTTTTTTTTTTTTTTAATCACCCTCATATATTCTCAACATTCTTCTATAGTATTAGTCTTCAAAGGAAGTGATTAGGCAAGTTTAAATGTCACTTGTAAAAGTGTTGATTGTCATATTATGACTGAACAGGGTATTATAAATGGATAGAACATACGCAGAGCTTGCAGATATGTTAAAACTTGTTGTATAAGATTATTCAGACCGAAAACTGATGGGAAGGTTTTTTATTGTTAATTTACATATCATTGTAATAAACTTTTCAGTAGTACAGTAACCAGCAAGCATGCTTACCAGCCGCCCAGGTAGTTCATGGGTTTGAATTTGGATCCAAGTGGATAAAAATTTACCTAGCCTCCCAAGTCAGCCCAGCCTGAATAATCTGATATGATATGATGAAACCCTAGTTACAGTTCTCATGTATTCACCATTAGTGTGGGATCTTTCCCATGACCAACTCTGGGTTGATCCTGTCTTGTAAAATTGATATCCATTGTTGATTGATTAAATCCAAGGACCACATTTGTTGAGTAAGAAAATTATGTATTAGTGCATCAGTCCCCTTCAAATCGTACTAGATGCATCTCAGTTCAATGCATGAACTGTAGAACCTGTCAAGATTTCAATGCATGGAATCTATACGTTCTATGAATATACTGTTGTAAGTAGGGATTCTAATTGTTGTGACATTTTAACAGTTCTTTACAGAGAACTACTATTGAAACTCTTGTCTGAGAATTCTAAACATCAGATCCACCTTATAGAGATCAAGGAGTATGAAACCACTAGGTCCACCTGTCACCCATCTCCTACAAAATATTGTTCTCAGCTGGATTTGGCCCTAGCACTTATTGATTTCCCATTACATAGAAAAATTCAGCCACAAAATCCAACCAACCATGATCAGGTCACATACAGACTAACTAACTAACTAACAGAAAAAAAAAGTATAACTAAGCAAGAGGAAGCTGCAGAAGATAGCAAGAGAAAGGGAGGCCTGGTGTGGTTTGGTTGAGGACCTATGCCACAATGGGGATAAAGGGAGAAGAAAGAAAGAAGACTTGTTGATTGGTGTAGAGGAGCAGGTGGCAGAGTCTCAGAATATCCATCTCATACATTGTGGAACAGATGTTCAGTAAGGCTTGGGGTTTAAAAAAGAAATTTTAGCTTGTACACAATAAGGCAACTGTTTGAGCAAGCTGCCTTTAACACTTAACCCTGTAAACAACCTCTCCTGACACACACCAGCAATGGTACATATATCATAATTAAACAAATGAAGCTTCTATACTTAGCTACAGGTATCATACTTTGAAGTCACACCTTTAAACCACACCAGTTCCTACATTTCATGGTGTTACCACTGTCTTTGTTAGTGTTTTTCCTGTGCTGTTTTATGTATTGAAATGATAGTATTGTGCAGTGTGATAACTTTGTGTTTAAACTGTGTCCTCAGCCTCAAGTTTACAGTCCAGCCGTGAGTCTCACAGTGTCTCCAGCCAGACATTAGCTGGCCATATTGCTGCATTGCCACAGCTTCTCACTGCAGCAACTGGGGGGCAGATTTTGGCAGTCACTCCACAGGCAAGTCAGTCTCTCTTTCTCTCTCTTGCTCTCTTTCTCTCTCTCTCTTTCTCTCTCTCTCTTTCTCTCTTTCTTTCTCTCTCTCTCTTTCTCTTTCTTTATCTCTCTCTTGTCTCTTCTGTCCCTCTCTCACTCACTTGCTCGCACAATGAAATCTCACCCACTCTACACTTTGAAGCTTATGTTTCAAAACAAAAAACAAAACATACATTCAATTACCTTCTCTTGTATATAAGTGGTATTATTACTTATACATTATGCTGGTTTTAATATTACAATCAAATGTGTGTGGGCATCTCTCTCACTCCTCCTCTCTTCCCACCAACCCTCTCTTTCTCTTAAGTGAAGATAGGCCACTCTTTTGTATTCTGTGTTATTAATATGTCACAGGGGGAAACACATTGCCAAGATGAATAAATACACATTTTAATGCTTTCACAAACCATGCATAAGCATGAAGTAATTAAAAATGGAACATAAATAAAAGTAACTTCAGATAATGGACATGATGTGCAGTAAACCATCAAAATAAATATAGGCTAACTTCTGTGCTACATTGTTGAAGTAGCTGTCCTATGAAGCTGTGTAACTTCTGCTTCAGGTGCCAGATCTGGAGCAGACATCAGTGGTCATTGCTCTCCAGTCCTCTGCCATCTGATGTTTTCCTGGAGTTGGTGTTGCTTACACACTCAATTTTTGCCAGCTATTCAAGCTTTCCACATACATGTTTCTGTGTCTTCCTCTGTTTCTCTGGCCTAGAATATTCCCACATCAGACTAATCTGTCTGTCTTAAACATCACATAAATTGATACTCTATTGGTGATCACAAGATGTGGACTGTCACCCATGCCAATAGAGTCTTTTGATGTTATGGGTAGTTATTGATATGCCCATAATTTCACTTGTCGTCATATGGTTTTTATGAGTAATCTTGTAGCACCTGAAGTTCTCATTGTGTTTGTTTTCCTCTCTGTCCGTGATATTCTCAACATTCTTTTAAAAAAACCACTTCTCCGCTGTCTCAAGTTTCTTCTCCATTTCATTACTCATTGTGAGCATTTACATTCATACACAAGAACAGGTCACACTAAACTATATATTCTTGTACTTGTCCTGATATTTGTTTTCTGTGAGGCTCTTTTTTGTAAAGAATCTTTGGATATGATGATTTTTTTTCGTTATATCTGGCTCACATCTTCTATCAAATATCACAGTTTAGCCTAGATATTGTATCCTTTACTTACTATACGCCGGCACATTGGCTTTGGGGCTGGGAACGCATTTCACAATTCCCCTGACATAAAGAGTTGAGAGTTTGAAATCAGCTGTAGATGATTTGGAAGCAGGCTGCCTTGTGTTGATTTCAGTGGTATGAGTGTCATTCAGACAGCAAGGGCAAACTACTGATTGTAAAGGTTGCCTAGTAAATCACAAACAGCTAAAATATCTTGTAAAGGACATGCAACTGACTTTTATAGGCTGGCAGGGAATGCACCTCTTGCTGGTAGGGAATGCACCCCTTGCTGGTAGACTACCTGTGGACAAGGGAGAGGTGGTCCAGCACCTGTAGGACCATTTGGAGAAAGCGGAGTGACAGACTGAGAACCCATATATAAAAAGAATGATATTTTGGGGGATCACCAGGGTTCTGGAAGAATCTCAAAATTGAGAGGGAAGACAAGGAGAACTTTCAATCAGAAAGCGGTGTGAATGATTAGTAGTTTAACTCTTCACTGGTTGTTGAACGAGGAGACGGAGAGTTTATGGGAATGTCCTGAGTGGAGTGATGTCGGTTCTTAGTTCCTCAACTCATTTGAACTTAACACAAATTGGAATGTTAAATATGTATAGAAATGAAGTTACATTACATAGTTATATCTGTTTGTAAATGAGATGCTCTGATTCTTCCTTCAACAGATGCTGGCTTCCTTACCAATCTCTGTCAATCATTCATCTTCCTCATCCAGTGCTTCAAGCCTAGCTTCCAGCCATGCAGCAGTGGCCACAGCCCAGCAGGTTTTGCAGCACACACTGTCGCAGGCAGTCGCTGCAAGTGTCTCACAAGCAAATTCAAAACTGGCCCAGCAGGCTCATATATCTTCTTCGACCAATGGTCTTCCGCCAAATGTCTCACAGCTTTTACCACGTAATATCTTTTTTTCCATTTTGGACATAATAGAATATTTAAAATATGTATCCAAGTTAAACTATCTAATGCAATAAGTCAGTGTCATTGAATGTCAGAGAGAGAGGGAGTACTTAGTTGTATAGAACTTGTCCCACTGTGCTACTGTGAATCATGAAGCATGAAAAAACAGATTAGGAAGAACTAGGAAACAATTGGAGATGTGGTCCCTGAGACTTATGTTGCAAATACCTTGGACTGCCAGAGTAACTGAGAGCCTGAAGAAGGCTAATGAAAATAGAACATTATATGCAAACATAAGGAGGAGATAGTGTTCTTTAGTCATGTAATGACAGGAGAGACATTGAACAACATTGTAATGACTGGAAATATCAGCAGTAGCTGAGGCAGATTGAGAGAAATGATGCTGAACAGATTGAGACGGTAGCATGGAGGAATATGATCAATAGAAGTGATCATCAGGGACAGAGATCTGCGACAGAGATGCATGAACGCCTATTACAGTCAGCAGGACACATTTTGATAGTGATGATTTAAGTGAACATAATGTAAATATATTTGTATATGTGAATCTGAAAGTGTAAACTTGGTGGTGTGTGTTCATACTTGTTTGTACACAAACTAAAAATCCTTGATATAACGGATGTTATCTTTAACCTAAATTCGTTAGTATAATTGTTAGCTGAGTTCTGTGACTGCTCTGTTAAACATATAAATGATGATATTTATTATAAAAGTAAAGGGATATGATGCTAGCTCCATATTTTTAGACCGACCGGTACTCCATGGGTGATGTGGGCAACATCACACTGGCTACCTCAACTTACCAGACAATTTTCTGGTCTTATTCTAGGCTGGGGTGATTGGGGAGCCCAGGTCACTAAAAACTGCCTACCTTGAATGGGATTCAAACACAAGTCATCCTTGGCTGGCTGGCAAGTGTACTAGCCACTGCACTATCAGTGCTCCCACAATTAGTGTATAGTTATTGATTAATAATTTTGTGAAAGTACTTTGTTTGAAAAATCAACATTCTTAAATGTTGCACTTTGCACACTTCATATTGCACTTGTTTTGTGTGTGTGTGGCTAATGTGGGGTGTAGACTAACTTTCTCGTAACCTCAGTATGTTGCATGGTCAGATTGTATGTGTGTGGGTGGGTGGGTGGGGTTTGAATAGAAGGATACACAAACAGGCAGAGGTAGTGGGTAGTATAGTATAGTAAGGGCAAGTAATTTTATTTATTTCCTATGTAGATACTGTTGGAAATTCTACAGAAAGCACAACAGTTGATGGCATCAATTTAGATGAGATCAAGGAGTTTGCTCGCCAGTTCAAGATTCGGCGCTTATCACTTGGTCTTACTCAAACTCAGGTTGGGCAAGCACTTAGTGCAACTGAAGGACCAGCATACAGCCAGTCTGCTATATGCAGGTTAGTTACAAAGTATAGGAATCATTAGGCAGATTACAGGTAGCATATATATCTGTGACTTATTAATTTATGACGTTTGTTCCTCTTTGCACCTCTGTGACAGTTTGCTTTGGGGTTACCTTAAGCATCTTCTCCTTCTTATAGTCCATTCCATGTGTTAGTGATCATACGTCCACAGCCTTCTGTCTCATGTATCATTTCTAATACTGGTGTTCCTCCATGCCATGATGTCAAACTGTCTTCTCTTTTGGCCTCCCCCTGCCTCTTCTCCCCTCCAATTTTCCCATTGTAATGACATACCCTGTATACAGTAACCATTTGGCAACATAACAAAGTGAATTATATTGCATTATATCTTTAAGCCTGTAGTCCTGTGTATCCTATTTTCGCAGACATTTCTGTTAGTCTTATCTTCCTTTGCCCAACCTACCTGAAAAGTGACAGATTGTTTCTCTTAGTCCAGTCCCTAGCCTTTGACCAGTCCTTTGCTTGTGTCAGTATTACTGCTGACATAGCTCACTGAGACACAAGCTTATGTACAGCTTTTTTTTCTCTCGCATATCCTTTTACAGGACATCGCTGTCAACAGCAGCATCTTTCAGCTGTCTGTTGATTTCTTAGCAAGATTATGCTCAGTAGTTTGCCATTACTTTCTGAGTGGCCGGCTCAGTTATCCCCCAAGTCACCAGCAGGGGACGAACCGCTCCCAGTTCTTGCCCGCTACGAGACTGCGTGGTAAACGGGATTATGGAGAAAGTGGTGTAACCCCTCGGCCAGAGAGACCGGCTATGTTCAGCTACAAGAGTGAAATAGGAGAGGAAACCCATATTCAGTCTTGAAGTACCTGAGAAACCTGGTCAGACAGGTGTACATGATGTTGGGCGAACTCATGCACCATCATCAATAAACACCCATGATGGAAACATTGAAACTGGATAAATTGGAGATAGTACAAAGAAGAAAACACCACCCGTTACATAAAAAACACCAATAATGGAACCATTGAAACTGTAAATTGGAGATAGTACAATGAAGAAAACACTACCTGTTACATCACAAGCTGTCACAGCTGATCAAACTGTGGCTGTTGGATTATGAGATCTCATGTTTCACTATTAGAAAGGCATTGATGTATACACAAGTGTATTATGAAAATGTCTATCAAATTCCCAAAGTTCAGTGAAATAAATTTTTAAGTTACAGTTAACTGAGTAACTTTATTTTCAGTGCTACATTATTTGCATGTCTGTCTTCACTTATTTTAGTTGCTTATCATATTTTGTATGATTTTTGACATTTTTAGGAGCATAATATTTTTACCTTCGTAAAGCTTCTTTAATGTTTATCTGCTGTTACTAAGATGTCTTTAGCAGTTTTTGTCACTATTTATATTAACTAACTATTTATATTAATTTGACAATAGCCTTGGAAAATAACATTTACTTTTTAAAAACATTGTTGATTGTTTTTATAACTAATAATTTTTACTCTAATATTCTCATAGTAGATATTTGTAAATGTCAGTGTTGATATAAAGTAATACATTTCTTGTCATCAAGCATTCTTCTCTGATATTGATGTTGTTCTGTAGTTTGTATCACTTTGTAATTTAGAACACTGACATCTTCTGCAGGTTTGAGAAACTGGACATCACACCTAAAAGTGCACAGAAGATCAAGCCAGTGTTAGAGAGGTGGATGGCTGAGGCTGAGGAGAGATACAAAAATGGAGTTCAAAATCTTACAGACTTTATAGGCAGCGAGCCCAGTAAAAAGCGGAAACGACGGACATCGTTTACACCACAAGCCCTAGAGATACTTAACCAATATTTTGAGAGGAATACACATCCAACAGGTATTATTACGTGTTAATATTAAACATATCAACAGCAATGAAAAGTGGAAAAGGTCATAGTCACAAAAATGTAATAATATTTCATTTCATTTTTCATGTTATAAAATCATAAAAATTGATTATGATGACTGCATACCGGACGTGTCCAAAGACATCTCTTGTCAATGCTTCAATAAATGCTGGCATCCTTACCCATCTCCGCCAGTCATTCATCTTCCTCACATAGCATATCAAACCTAGCTTACAGCCATGCAGCAGCTATCCAAAGTCATTTGGATCTCAGTAGTGTTTCTACAAGTGTGTGACTGTTGCCACTAGTTGGATGTTGGTTCATCAGTTTTCTTGTCCCTCGCAGTCTTCTGAGGCTTTCAACTCCCTGCTTTGACACCAGTGTTTCTCATCCTGAAGAAGGTAATTGTCTCAGACATGTCATTGAAATCAGCACTAAAATATTTAATGGCATTTGAAATGTCTGCATGCACACTATCCAGGTTGTGAGCGAACTATGCTGGTAATGTCATGAGCCTGGTTGGATGCGGGTATGATGCTTGTACTTATCACTTACCAAAGTGAGGGAAAGATTGGCCACCTATTCCTCCTTGCTTTCAGGCCGGCAAAATGTGATGGCCCTATCACATCATAGGTTCATAGAAGGAAATTGCTTCCGGACAATTTTTTGTTTTTGCTGTTATGTCTACTTGGTTCAATGATCTCTCTCGCTCTCTCTCTCTCTCTCTCTCTCTCTCTCTCTCTCTCTCTCTCTCTCTCTCTCTCTCTCTCTCTCTCTCTCTCTCTCTCTCTCTCTCTCTCTCTCTCTTTTTGTGCGCACGCGCGCACCCCCCCCCCCCCCCCCCCCCCCCCCACACTCCCTCCCTTTCACTATGTTAGTATATTCTCTTCCCTGGATTATCTGCTATACTAGTCCATTCTCCACTGTTAAGTGTGTTCTCCAATAATTCATGGTGTATTCTTCACCATGTTTCAATGGATTATCTGCTATGTTACAGTATATTCTCTTCTTAGTATATTATTTCTCCTACCTGCTAGCCACTGTGCTAGCTTGGCACCCATTTTGTACCATGTTACGGTAAATTGTCTACTTAATTTGCAAAACATTCTCCACTGTGTGCATTCTCCACAAATCTACAGTGCATTATCCAGTGTGGCACAGTGCACTATCCACTATGTCACAGTACATATTCCACTGTGTCACAGAATATCTTCCACAGTGTCAGTGCATTATCCACTAATCTACAGTACATTATTCACTGTGTCATAGTAAATCTTCCACTATTGCACAGTGCATTATACACTAATATACAGTGCATTGTCCACAGTAGTGCTAGTGCATTATCTATTAATCTACAGTGTCATACCTAATACTTCTTGAGTATGTTTCTGACAAGAATAACTCTTCTTGTTGTTGGCAGGCACAGAAATGACGGAACTGTCTGAGAGGTTGAACTACGATAGGGAAGTCATTCGAGTGTGGTTTTGCAACAAGAGACAGGCCCTGAAAAACACCATCAAGAAATTGAAGCAAGAAGGACAATGACAATTACTGAGCAGCTGAGGGGGAGTGGTGGATGTGCGAGCCGGGAAGATCACAGTGCAATTCATAGTGACTTTTGTGTACAAAATGTATGTTTATGTACATTGGACTTGTGTATATTCAGTGATTGTGCTAGGTTCATGTGAAGTACAACAGTTGTTGGATGAAAATGACTTGTTGAATATTATTTGTGTGTTCATTTGCAAGTATAGTTCATGTAATATAATGTGAATATGAAGGTGAGGGTGCAGCATTGACAGAATCTAAACATCTTTCCCACATCATGATATAGTTGAGCCCAGAACCAACAGCACAGCACCTGAGATATATCCATATGTGCTCCATTCCCATCAGCAGCCAGTGAAGAGTCCCAGTACTTGTGGTACCAGTTGTACCTTCTGGTTACATCTCCCTTCATAGTTATATTTTCTAGGCATCTGTCTTTTTACAAGCCCAAATTATTTCATGTTCCTCACTGTTATTTCACAGCCAATCTCCTTCAATGTTGTGTTCTTGTTGGACAGATTGGTTTGTTCTCTTGTTCGTTCAGTCAATTTTTCATACTCTTCCGCAGCATTTATATTTAAAAGCACTTATGTGCTTTTCAGCTGAGTATTTAAAAATGTCCTTGTTGCCACAGCATATATGGGTGCTCAGAGTGCTCTGATTTTTGTTGTTCTGTCTGTTCCTGTGCTTCAGGTTTGTTTTAATTGCCTTAGTTTTGCAGAGCAATGTTTGTTGTACTTTTAATTTCTGTCACATCATTTCCATCAGCAGTGAACCTAGATATTCAGTTTACTCACTTTCTGTAATTTCTCTCCATTGATAAATACAATTGTTGACATTTGTTGTATCTGTTGCCATTATTTTAGTTTTTGTTGCATTGAGATACACATTTTTTCCCCCACTGACTTTATTAGTTTCTTATTCCCATTTACGTTGTTGATATAATAAATTAGAAATAGATTTCATAAATGGACCCATTATTCTCTTCTAATATATTTTCTATAATTCCTGGCTAATAATTGCCTCTTCTGGTCAGACTTGGGCTTGGATTTTACCTTCTGTTGTGAGTATGAGGCCTCCAAACTTCTCCAGGGACAGCAGTTCTATTCGGAGATAAAGCTGCTGCCCATTCAGCATATTCTCAGTTAATAATACTCAGTATTCTGCTAATAAATCTTTTAATATTTCTAGTTAATAGGAACGTCTTACAACAAGCTAATATTGTGTGTGCAAATGTTCAGTTGCAGTTACATGGAGTGATTAAATATTATTTCAGTTTGTGAAATGGAGAATTAGTTGTTATACCGCTTTGAAAATGTGTCATGTTTACATAATTAAGAGTTTATATATTGCTCTATTTGAATTCTCAGGTACTAAATGCCAAATCATTTATGCCACATAAATATGGAAGCATTGGTTTTAATGTGTTGGGAGGGGAGGAGGGGGGGTGTATTATGACACTGGAAATGAGTGAAGAAATTAATTGAAAGATTTGTCTAATGAAGTTGATGATATAAAATCAGCATGGAGCAAAGCATACTGGCTTGTAAACAGCATTAGAAATTGAAGACATCTTGCCCTTAAGCTTTCTACAGCTTAGATCCTTAGATCTGCTACATTGTGGTATTAATTTTTGTTTTTGTAGTCGAGATTTTCAAATACAGTAAGATAAGCAGTTTAAAATTTGTGTTGATAGTATGTTTAGGTGGGATATTATGAGATGCTGCCAAGTTTATTGTATTGTTCAAGTAGACAGAACTTCCAACTAATGAAAAGCTATACTTGTTAATACATGTTCATGTTTCATGGAGGCAGAATGTCTCTTGTAGGCTGTATTTATCTTGTTTTTATTTTTTTTAAAGTAAATAATGTGATAAACTCAGTCAACAAATGCAGAAATTGAAGATGTCACATGCTTTGGATATCTTGGCTTCGTAATTAACAACGGGGACTGTTCAGAAGTCAGGTAGCCATAGCAATGCAGAGGTTAAAAAGTATATAGGAACAATAGCACAACACCGGCGTATACATTACAGTAACATTGTTTAGAGCAGGCATATTTTCTGTGGCAACATACAAATGTTAGTCATAGACCAATTTAAAATGACTAAAGAAAATTGGGGCTTTGAAACTTAAATATTACAGAAAAGTTCTGATAATATTGTGGACTAAGAAGTAAAATACTGAAATTTTACAAGATCTAAACATTGAAGAAAACTTACTCATAAACAACTAAAATACTTTGGCAATATCACAGTGGTTTGGGAAGAACATGATGGAAGGTATGGTTCCTGGGAGAAAAGGCAGATGTCAGCCAGCATAAACATGGACACAGGTCATTGCAGACACCTTGGGCATGAGGGTGCATGAGGCAGCAGAACTTGCAACGGATCAAGAAATTATTGGTTCTGCAATGGCTCTGTTACACGATGATGAACCAGAGTGATAAAAACAAATACGAGTATGCCCAAAGAAGACAGAATAAACATAGATTTCAACAATATGGTTTACAATACAGTGAATGGAAATCTGTCCCACCATCCAAGAATAGTTTAGCACCCATATTACAAAGTTGAGTTAACCTGAACCCTACCTGCTGCGAGAAAAATCCAGCTTTGATGATAGAACCCCGTCTTATTTTAAGTTAAGTTAATGCACTAGCTGCTTTGACTCGCTCGCATTGATAATAAGTGGTACAAATCAGTGCTAGTACAGCTTCACTGCAAGTACAATCATGAGCAGCTTGTTGTTATATGGTAGATCTGTTATATGCATGTGTTTGTATATATTACTTTATAATATGTTAAAATGTAATTTAGCACAAAGAAGCTCTCACATATTGATAGCATGGATGTGATGTATTGCAAGGGCAAAGTTGGAGTACTTTTTCAAATGTTCATTCCTTTGTTTTATTTGTACTGTGCTTCTTCTGGATTAGTGGGTTCGATCCACACACCAATCAATTGACTCTTGTTCAGAAAGCAGTGGCAAACTACTGAAAGTAAAACTCTAGAAAATCAACCAAGGAGAGTAGACAAAGAAGTAAGAGATTGTCACCTTCTGTAGGTGGCATACATGAATGTACGTGTGCTGTCTTTTCATTTGTCTGCCCAACTCCATTTTAGTCACCACCAGTGACAAAACAAGCATCTGCTTGTAATCACTGCAGTCAAAATATACACACCTGTACCAGAGGAATGCTTACAATAAAAGACAATCAAACTAGGTATATCCACATTTAAACATGGTTTGTTGGATAAGTATTTAAGTTCAACTTGGTTTTGGGAGTGTGTGACAAGAATAGCACAAAGTTATCTCATGTAAATGCAGAATTCTTTCGCTGTGTGCTTTACATATATGTAAATAAACAGTTGTACATATAGCATTTTATGCATTTCAGATTCGCTTTCCCTTTGTAAATTATAAGAGTACTATTTATTAATGATTGAATTATTGTTTGATGCTGTGTGTACATAGTCTGTTATTCTGCTGTATGTTTCCTGTGACATTGTCACTTAACCTATACATGCATACAGCAAATTGCTTTCTTTGGTGTGTAGGCTTTTATAACATCAAATCCTTTTTGCTACAAAAGCTCTGTGACTATTCCATTCATGTATATTGGAAATTCTGGCCTATTCAATCTTTCATTACGCTATAATGAAAGCTTAAAGTAATGACTTAGTTTTTATTAGTACAACTGAATAGGCCAGAATATCCAGTATACAGGGTGCCCAAAAATTATCTTTGCAGCTTTGTAAATTCAGTTTTTACTAATACAATTATCAGTCAAGGAAATCTATTCATAGAAAATCTGAACAATTGTTTTATTAAAGTGAGACATTCTATATAAATATCATTCAGTCAGTAATCCAGTAGATCATTTTCTAATGTTTAGTGTATAAAATTTATGTAGTCAAAACAATTTGTAATGTTTGGGAAGAATATTTGAACAATGACACATGTGACATGAGATGGCTTCTGATTCTGAAATAACATACTGCAGTAGTTGTAAAAGCGTATTCATGCATATAAATTTAACATTACGGATGCTAACATCACGAATGTAATAGATATCGGATGAAAGTTACTAAACAACAGTGTAAATTAAATCTATTGCAACTTAAGCATGTATTAGCTGTTCTTAGAGGTCACAGGTATTGAATCTCACTATAATTATTTACCTTGAAAACATGTACAAGTATTTATTCTTCATGTGAATTGATCATGTTTAGTCTATAAGAAGGATGCATATTCTGTGTGGTGTTACAGGCATGTTTTCATGATGTCAGTGCCATGAATGTCTTCAGTCTTTGTGACATTCATCATAAAAATGTCTTTGACACAGCATTATATAGAGAAATGTCTGCAGTCTATAGGATGTTAATCTTAAAGAGAAATGTCTGAAATCTCCAAGACATCATATAGAGAAATGTCAGATCTTTAAGATGTTAATCATAGAGAAGTGCCTGCAGTCTGTAAGATATTATCTTATAGAAAAATGTCTGCAGTCTTTAAGATATTATTCATATCTTATAGAGGCATGTCTGCATTCTGTAAGATATTTGTAGGGAATTATGTGAATCACCAAAAACGCTATTAATTAGCTGCCCAGGACATCAGAGTTAAGGATGCACTGAAATTATCTTATTAAAATCCCCATAAAGTATAATTGATATTGTAGTATAACGATTTGATCCTTCATAGACTTTTTAGTAATCTCACTTTCAGCTTTTGCATTTCAGGCTAAGCATATTTTGAAACTGCTCTTTTTTTAAAGTCTTATTGGTAATGTTGTATAGCTTCTTATGAAATATATATTGGTGACAAATATAACATAATGCAATCCAGCTTATGAAACATATGTTGGTGACAAATATAACATAGATGCACTCCAGCTTATGAAACATATGTTGGTGACACATATAACATAGATGTAATCTAGCTTATGAAACATATGTTGGTGACAAATATAACATAGATGTAATCTAGCTTATGAAACATATGTTGGTGACAAATATAACATAGATGTAATCTAGCTTATGAAACATGTGTTGGTGACAAATATAACATAGATGTAATCTAGCTTATGAAACATATGTTGGTGACAAATATAACATAGATGTAATCTAGCTTATGAAACATGTGTTGGTGACAAATATAACATAGATGTAATCTAGCTTATGAAACATATGTTGGTGACAAATATAACATAGATGTAATCTAGCTTATGAAACATGTGTTGGTGACAAATATAACATAGATGTAATCTAGCTTATGAAACATGTGTTGGTGACAAATATAACATAGATGTAATCTAGCTTATGAAACATGTGTTGGTGACAAATATAACATAGATGTAATCTAGCTTATGAAACATGTGTTGGTGACAAATATAACATAGATGTAATCTAGCTTATGAAACATGTGTTGGTGACAAATATAACATAGATGTAATCTAGCTTATGAAACATATGTTGGTGACAAATATAACATAGATGTAATCTAGCTTATGAAACATGTGTTGGTGACAAATATAACATAGATGTAATCTAGCTTATGAAACATGTGTTGGTGACAAATATAACATAGATGTAATCTAGCTTATGAAACATGTGTTGGTGACAAATATAACATAGATGTAATCTAGCTTATGAAACATGTGTTGGTGACAAATATAACATAGATTCAGTGGCGGCAATGTTCAAAATATGCTATCAAATCAAAATTAAAAGTTAAAGAGAAAGAACAAAGTTTACGACCTGTTGATATGTTGAGGACATTTCATGTTTATTTATGTAACCAATTTTACAGATTTTTTGTAAATGAAAGTGTTTTTGTAAATATAAAATAATTTGATATAACATTTTTTTGTGTAATTTAACATTCTCGTTAACAGTTAAAAGAAATACACACAAACTAATTAAATAAATATTGCAGATGCAATTGTAATTATTGGTTACAATCTTAATTCCACAAGTTGGTGGCAGCAGAATCAAGGGTGAATTCCTGTGAGTATTATTAATTGGAATAATTTTTTAAGTTCAGATCTTCATTTCATTGTTAATGCAGTTCATAATATGAATAGATACAGCGATTTTGTTTTTATTGTGAAAAGGACTGTTTAGCAAGAAGATATTTGTTGACTATTTATTGTTTTCTACAATTAAGAACATTTTACATTCTTTGCTGAAAAACATGTCCTTGCTTGTTTGATGCTCAGGTCTGCAAGTATGTATATATAAAAACAAAGCAATGCATGATCTGTGCTGCGTTCATTCCACTACACCTGGACAGAGAATTTGTTTGTCAGTTATATGACAAAACGTTCACTGTTGTGGAGTCTATATTCTCAGTGAAACAATTACACTTGTGTATTCATCTATTTCATATTTATTGCTTTTTTGGGTTAAGATTATATCCTTGCCTTTGAAAAGATTGTACATCTGTAAACTTACTGGGTGCAAAATGACAGATATTTTCAATTCTAATTTACTGCTAATTTATTCTGTTAACAGCAGTAGATTTGTTTGTTTAAAAATGTGAACAGTTGTATAAAATGTGATACAAGTACAACATTAGTTACATCCACTGTTCTGTTTGGCTGCTGTGGTCAAGGCAGGCAGGCTAAATGTTTTGAGACTAATACACAAAGACAATTATGTCACAGACTTCAGAAGAAAGTCAATATTTTTGGCCACAATCTGAGAACAGAAAAACTGAACATATTGCAACAACTAGTAAGATTGATGGCAAAGAGAAATAGGGAGGCAGTGAGAGAAGATTCTTGGTAGTCAAACATCGTGACATGGACATATATGAGTTGGTACATTTAGCTGAAGACTGGTAGCTGTGAAGAAGCATGATCACCAATGCCAGACGACATGATAACTACTGCTGCTGAGTTTGTACACATCTGACTCTGAGAGCCATTGATGGCTTGTGTTGTATGTAAAAACTGCTGGTGTTGACACTGCCTCACAAGGGCCTGTGTTGACACTGCCTTACACGGGCCTAGGCTCATCCTCTTGCCACTATTGGCTCATTCAGCTACATAATTATTTATAGAATAAGAAAATTTGATTTAAACAGAAGCAAGCAGATAGAGAGGTCCTGAAGATGTTTGCAATGAAAAAGAGCTAATAAAAGAAATGAAAGGAGAAATAAATTTTTAAAATACAAAAATGTTAAAAGCAACCCTGTTAACTTGTACTGATGTATATTGAGAATATCTGGTGCAAGCCCTGTAGTTTTCTAGACCATTTGGCACTGGTTAGATGATGTGGTCAGTATCATGCCAACAGCCTTTACTTCCCATGTTTGGCACTGGTTGGATGATGTGGTCAGTATCATGCCGACAGCCTTTACTTCCCACAACATTTGGCACTGGTTGGATGATGTGGTCAGTGTCATGCCGACAGCCTTTACTTCCCACAACCTTTTTCTTTTACCCATTTTAGGGCTAGGTTGACCTGGGAGCCCTGGTCCATTAAAATCTCTGCCTAGCAGGAGATTCGCCCATGTTTACCATAGGACTAGCTGGCAAGCATGCTAGTCGCTGTGCCACCACTGCTGCCCCAGAATATTAGTGGGTAATTCAGAAGCAACCTCGTAGCACTCCAAACAACACCATAGATGTGCAGTCTCCATCAGGAACAAGATTCTGACAGTTCTGGTAACGAACTGTATGTAAATAATGTTCTTTTGTCCTCTTATACATTGTTCCTTGCAGGAACAACACTGGGACCCAAATTCAAGCATTCTTAAATAGGTCTTTATGCCTGCTGTTGCTTCTTCCCATGCTCAGAGTTTTCAAAACATCTCTGTTGTTAATTGTGGGTGTTTCTATTACTGGGTCTAGTGAAAACAAAAGACGGCAAACTGGCTTCCTGGCACTCTGGGTATTACTCTGACATTATACTAGCCCTTGTAAGAAAGATGTGACTATGTTTGACAAGTTACCACTGAAGTTGACATAGAGCTGACCGAAAGTCAGACACACTGATTGCCCCGGTGATCTGAGTGTTAGATTGGCACCTCAGAGCTGCATGACAGTCTGATAAAATCCCTACTAGAGGGAAGTTAAAGGCAGGCAAGCAAGCAGTACAAGCAGCCAGGTAATAAAAGATGGACAAGCAGTATTATGAGTGTACCATCAGAGTGAGAGGCAGTCACATCTCATCTTGTTTCTCTTGTACCTTGCTGTGTCGAGGTGAAGCATAAGCAGCGGGAGAGTACCTGTTTATGGGTTTCATATATTGTTATTCCCTCTGTCCATCATTTACATGGTCAGCCTCTTCTTCTGGTTCCATTTGGCCTGTACATCATTGCTTGTTGTGGTATACTGTTTGTAGTCTAATATGACCAAAACATTTAACTTGCTCTTTTCTGATGAAGTCTACAGCTGCTATAACACACACACCCCCCCCCCCTCCCCCCATAGTAATTGTTCTTTTCTCATTTTCTATCATTGTCCAGATTTGGCATTGATGATAGCATAGAGTTGGTAGGAAGATTGTGTTGTAGAGTGCTTTTTTAGTATCTATTGATACATGTTTGTTCTTTAGTATTGGTGCCATTTGTCAAATGAGTTGGTTTGCCTTATTGCATCTATTTTTGATCTCGTCTTATGATTTGCCATTTGATGATGATATACTTCCTAAATACTTGAAGGTCTTTACTTGTTTCAGGGGGGTGTTCTTTTACATTAATCTTTGTTGTTTTTTCTTCTTTGGTTATAGTCATTACCTCTATTTTACTTATTCTTATTTTCATGTTATGCTCCTTACACATTTTATTTAGGCTATTTATGTGGACTTGTAATTCTGCTTCTGATTTTGCTATTAGTGCCTGATCGTCCCGTCCACAAATAGTTCTTTAATGGTGTAATTTGCCATTGGTTCTTCTTCTATGTTCTGTTCGTCATGCGGTGTTGTTACGGTCTTTGTTTGGCTGATTTCTTTACATATGCTTTCTATATAGGTTATGAACAAGAGGACGGATAGGACACAACCTTTTCATACTCCAGATCTTATGGTGAAGGGTTCTGAGTGTCCTCCATTTGTTTTTCACTATTTCACTATTGTTTTATAAACTTGTACATAAGTTTGTTAGATGTGTATCACTCCATATCTTTTAAGAATTTCCCATAGTTTGTTTCTATCTACTCTATAAATTGTCTTTTCTTGATCGAAAAAGGCTAAGTAGAGTATTTCATTAAATTTAGTTGATTTTTCTGTAAGTTATCTAAGAGAAAAGATGGCAGACGTTAGAAATCTACTGGAGCCAACCATCATTGTGGAGACATTTGATTGGTTTATAGGACTAACTGAAAATAAATACAAGCCCACAACCATTGAGATCACTTTCAGTCATGTTCAAGAGATATAAAGCCCTGAGATATCTAGCTCTTGTGAAAGACTTTGTATACAGTTAGGATGGATTATGCATCTTCAGATTTCATGTGCAGATAGGATCAATTATGCAACTAAAATATTACTGTACATACTGGGTTGTGAAAGAATGCCAAGTAACATGCAGAATGTTTCATTTGAGTTCCTTTTCTTGCACCTGCAATGATGCTTTAGCCATTTTGTCTGCCTTTATAATGTATGTTGTCCTTAATGCAAGTTGTATATCATAAATATTATCCATCTGTACATCATAACACACAATCTACTTGTATTTTGACTCATGTCTGAAGAAGGGACCAATTTGCAAGCTAGCATTATAGTATATTTTATTTCATTTGCTTTCTTATTTCCTTGATTGTCACATTTACAGTTTCTGAAAATACTGTACATGTTAGATATTATTTTAGTCACTGTCTGTCCATAAGAAAATACTTTAGTTTTTATCTCTCCATGTTTATCTGTTTCACCATATATTGTGCGTTCTTTTACGAATATAATTAGTTGTAACATTTCAACAGGTAGGTGGTATTCAGACTGACAAAAAGCATAGTTCAGAGTAGACAAGACATTTTGAATATGATATCCCAAGATATTTGATTTTGTTAAAATATCACAGTTATTGAAAGTGTTTTTCTTGTGAAGCTTTTCTGCCATTTGGCAAGATCAAATTGTTGTGTTTTTCCTGGCAGTTAATATTACATTTGCTTATATTATAGATTCCACTGTTTTTCTTTTGTGCTAGTCTCCATTTTATAGGATATTCAGTGTTTTGTCTAGCCACATGGCCACTGATCTGGTTTTTGAGGTCATCAATGATTTAAAATTTGTCAGATCTATTGTCATTAAAATATCTCCTGTGTGTAATTAGAATGGGACATCTTTTTTGCACCAAGGATGACAGCTGTTTTAGTCAAGAACTACAGCTGATCAGCATCTTTTCTCTAGCCTTTTTCCTGTCTCATTTCTCCTCAAACCATCCTGTTGGAATGGCATTTTCCACTTTACCCCTTCTCATGATAGTGTCCAAAAGGACACTACAAAACTCATGCTGAAAAACACAAACACGAATGTATTTAGACAATGAGTATTTAACAATCAATCAATCATGTGCCATGCCGGAAAGCGTGGGCGGTCATGACTCGCCATTTCACTCGATCACCAGCGTCGTGAATCAGCTCAGTATTTAACAACAGCTTTTAAAACTTGCATTCAATCAGATAAGTTAAAATGTATTTTCATGTGGGAAGAAATGTGTTAAATATTTTGGACCAAAAAATGTAAATAGTAGGTGGCCCTGACACACAAACATTTCAACATATGTAATAATAGACTTGAGAGTATGGGTGCAACAACCTGCACTAATGTCCCTTTCTTGCAATAATGATGTTTTATTGTAAATATTTCAGTGTGATGTTAATGGAATACCATTGGCACTGTTTGTAATTTATTCATTTCTTGTATGTCATGAATTCTGTCTATCCAGTTTCTTTTCTTTGTTCATCTATTGCTCTATTCTCCAACAGTATTCCACATTTTTGTAAGCCAAGAAAGTCAGTGTGCTGTTTCTTAAAGCATGCCGTAATCCTTCACTGTGCTACTGTCTGTTATTTTTCTTTTCAACTGTCCTTATAAATTTATGTTAACCACAATTTCTGTGATTTCAGTGACATTCAATGTCAATTATTGTGTCACTTGTAACTGTTAATTTACTGTCAGGTTGTGTACGTGAAGACATTTGAAAATATACTCCACCAGTTGTGTAGACATCAACACTGAAACATCTTGTCTCCATACAATGCTGTAATTCTGCAGTCAGTCTGCCCAGCAGGTTTCTCCATGACCAGAATTACAAATGTACTTTATGAAACACGTTAGTGTTTCTGTGAAGTCAAACAGTAATCCCATGGCTGTAGGAATGTGACATAATTAATCTCATGGCCACAGTGATGTGAAATGTTAAACTCCACATATTCTAGATTGAGGGATTGGGAGGCGATAGTGACCACTTCCTTTCATGAGTTTTCTTTCTTCTGATTCGCTATTATCCATTTCACCAAACTGCATTACTCCAGAGTCATATATAGTCAGAAAAATAACTCAACTGGGAATTGGGCTATGCTGTGCTGCTAAGTTAATTTCCTGCAAATGTTTCAAAGCACCAATGGTTTTGTACACATACAGAACTGACAAGATGATATATGGGGAGCTATAGTTTGTTCGTTTGCAGGACCAGTTCCCGTGCATCACCTTGGATGTGGCATTTGAATGTGTTTGTAAATCAAAGCAAAATGATTGCAGTAACCAGCATTTCATAGCTACTGCTGTTTCTTAACTCATTCTACACCAAGCAACTCATCTTATGTTGAACTATGGCCAAGCATCTAATGTCATGGACTCATCCAAGGCATGGTAGCTCACATGTTGATTTGTTGGCTACTCTTCTGAAAACACTGAAGGTGGTCATACAGGCATATATTTATTTCATATGGAATGAGTTAGCACAATGTATGCATTCAGCAGTGTTTTTTTTATAAATAGGGAAATAGCAGTATTGTAGACTATATGAACAGTGTTGACTGACGACAGTTGTGGCCAGAGATTTGATAGTTATATACTAACATCTGGAAACATGGTCTTGGCTGTAAGAAATGTCTATGTTGATTGTGTTTTTCTTTTATAAATTTAGTTAGTATTCTGCACACCACTTGACATGTCGTAGCATTGAGTTCACAAGTTACTTAATGTGGCACTTGACAGCTGAACAAATCACCTCAGTTTATGATTATGTCTCGTGTCAGTTAGTCAAAAGCAGAGAAGTTTTGTCTATCGTTGTATGCTGCAGATTATTTGGGGATAATATTAATTCAGTTAAATAGGCTGTTCCGCATTGCATCTACCATCTTACATGTTCTGTTTCATGGCATATGCATATCTTATTGTCCTGGCAAAGATTTTATTCTATTCATCTTCTTCTGTCATTTTATTGAAGTCCCTAGTGCTGATAGGGAAATATTCTAGTGATTTCTTACATATATCTTGGAACCTTTGTTGCATTTTATATCTTGGTCTCCCTCCCTCAGAAAGCTGGCCATGTAAAACATGTTTGGGAATATACTTCTTCAAATACATCCCAGATGCCTTAGTCTTGTGTTGCCAAGATGGATGGAAGCCTGGCTCAGTTTAGCACTTCAATGGTTGTTATTTTATCCTCCCATTTGCTGTTCATTATTTGTTGGAGGCAGCACAGATGTAAGCTGTTGCGGTTCTTGTCTTTTGTAAGTTGTCTGTGCTAAGATCAGCACAGTAGTACTGAGAACTGGTAGATTAGGATCCACATCATTAGTGTTATTTTAGTGCTGTCTCATGCTATTTGTGTGAATATTTCAAATGTAACTGCCTTGCCAATTCATATGCCTAATTCTTCATAGAATGACTTTGTATCATGGTATGCAAATGTGTGTGTATTAACATATTGGTTACAGCAGTTTGCCCGTCAGTGTATCCATCCATCCATCCATCATGTGCCATGCCGGTAAGCGTGGGCGGTCATGTTTTGCCATCTCACTCGATCACCAGAGTCGTGGATCAGCTAAGTGTTTCTGTCTCGACCATGCCACGAGGCCAAGCCATCCAGGTATTTGCTTCTAGGTCTTCCTCTTGGTCTGTTCCCTTCGATCTTACCAGTTGTCACCAAGTTCTCCAATTCATTTCTTCTCATAACATGCCCAAAAAATTTTGACTGTCTACGTCTAATGTCTCTAATCAGTTTACGATCTTCATTTGTTTCTTGAAGGACTTGTTCATTGGTCTTTCTGGCTGTCCATGGTATTCTTTGCATTTTCCTCAGAAACCAATTTCTACAGCCATCAGATGTTTTTCAGCTTGACTGCTCATTGTCCAAGTTTCACATCCATATAAAAGTATAGGTTCTATGTAGCACCTCAACACTCTTTTTCTCGTTTCAATTGACATCTTTTTATTGGTCAGTATGTTTTTCATCTTGCTAAAGGCTACTTTTGCCATGGCGATTCTTGTTCTAATCTCTTCAAGGCATCTCCCATCAGATGTTATTACTGTTCCGAGATAATTGTACCTATTCACTTGTATATGGCATGGTATATTCTTTTTAAGTATTATTTCTAAATGAAAATAATCATTGTATATGATTGCAAATATATCCGGAAGTTCCCCCAGATAATTCTTTTTTAAAAAACTAGCAAGGAAAAACACATGTTTGGTGTGTGTACTAAGAGGTCATAATTTCATTTATTTCTCTGAAGTACCGCAACATTAGTTTATTATTATTTTTTTTTTTTCAATGTCTGTTCTGAGTATTTTCAGTACAGTAGGAATACCTAGTCTGCTGCATTTATTGTTTTGTATGTTTTTACCTGAAGAATGGAGATTAATTTTTTGTTTCAATGATCTTTGTCATGCTGAAATACATTCATGTAATGACCAGAACTGCGTATCATTGCTTCCTTTGTATGAGTTGTGAAAACAGGTGTATGCAATTATGAATGGAGCTTGGGAAATAAATATGGACAGAAAAACTTCACCTGGTACATGAAACTTTAACTCATCATACACCAACCATTAGTAACAAATCAGTATACTGAGCCCATCAGATAGAACCATTATTTACTGAAATCATTTTCTGGGAGTCGAGGTAGCCTGGTGGATAGACACTTGCCAGTGGTCATGGGTTTGAATCCTCATTGGGGCTCCCAGGTTGTCCCAGTCTAAAACAATCAAATGTCTTGAGAAAGTGGCCAGTGTGGTACTGACCACATCACCACCGACTGCCTGTTGTCTATCAAAATATGGGTCTAGCACCATATCCCCAATGTCTTGAGGCATATAAAAGGGTCCTTTACATTGTAAAACTTTTCCTCAACAGTTTTATATTGTTTCATTTTACCAGAACATATATGTAATGTTTCCAGATCTCTGTCTCAAAATGAAGTAATGAGAGAGATCAAAGAGAAGCCAGGAATACAGGTTGGAAGTTTATAATATAATCTAGAGGCCAGGAATACGGGTTCGAAGTTTATAATATAATCTACCTCCGCTGTGCAGAAGACGCAGTGCTGATGACAAAAACATGTAATAGATCTACAAAAACTTTGGACTTCGTAGAAATAGTGTAAATCAAGGACTTTCCTTGAATATCAAGAAAGCGGAAACAATAATTATATCAAAGAAAAACATAACACCAAAATGTGATATTACAATAGAATGGAAAATGTTTACTCAAGTTGATAAATGTACATGTCTAGGGGCAATTGTAACATCAGATGGACGATGTGTGACATAGATTATGAGCAGAATAGGTCAAGTGAAAGCTGCGTTTCACAAAATGAAAAGTGTACAATAAGTCACCATCATTGAATGCAAGAAAGAGAATACTGAATATGTTATAAAGAACCTATTTTTCTGTACAGCATTGAATCATGGAACATGAATGAACACGGTAGAAAGAACTTGGACGCTATGGAAATGTGATTCCTGAGATGAATGTTGCAAATACGGAGCGACTGCAGAGTAACTGGCAATTGCCTAGAAGAGTCTAATGAAAGTAAAACATTATACCAGGGAGCTTCAAAATGAAAAGTTGAGTTGAGTCAAGAACTGCATCACTGCACTCAGGACATTCCCATACGTGCTCAGTCCCCTCGTTCTAATCGTTCCCACCGCTATTTGATTAAATATTCTCCTGGTCTTCCCTCTCAGTTTTGAGATTCTTCCAGAACCCCTGCCGATCCCCCGCAGTCTCATTCTTTCCACATATGGGTTCTCAATCTGTTCCTCCACCTGGTCCCACAAGCGCACGACCACCTCCCCCTTGTCCATAGGCAAGATACCACCAAGAGGTGCATTCCCCTGTACAACCGCAATGGCCAGGGCAAAATATCCATACAATTCTCACAATCTGTGACCTCTGAAGCGATGAGAGCCATTCCACACAAACATTCCTTTCTCCACCTTGCTATGCATATTCTCTGAATCCGTAATGAACACCACGTGTGTTGCAGTAGTCTCCTCTAGCCACATGAATGCAGCTGTTATTGCCTCCACTCTCATGCTGGAGGTCTTAGTCTCATATGCCAGGCTCTCCTTTTTCAAGACTCGCCCATTAGCCTTAGCAATAAAGCCCCAGCCACTATGTCTGTTTCTCACCACTGACCCAACGGTGTAGATGACTATGTCACCCTGATGTGTGTTGCTCTGGATCAGCTGTTGCACTTCAAACTCAGTGCGGCCCGCTACCCATTCTCTGCACTCACGACCCAGTGTTATTATTACATTGTGCCAGTCCGTCATGTCATCCGGAACTTCAACCCACTCTCTTTCAAAATAAAAAACAAATGAAACATTATGATTCACTTAAAGACTGATCATCGCAAGACAAGGATAGAGACAATAAAATTAGCAACATGGAACGTTAGAGGACATTAAACGACGACGGAAAATTAGAGAACATAAAACAAGAAATACAAAGAGAAAAAAATCAATATTTTAGGAATGTGCAAAATGAGATGGACAGGAGCAGGCATCAAGATAGATGAAGATTTTAAGATGTATTCTGGAGGTGAAGATCGACAAAGGGGAGTGGAAAACATCAACATCTGTTCAAGGATATTGGGCAGTGTCGGGACAAAGTTCTACTAGTTAAATTGAGTGGCAGACCTTTTAGCATAAATGTTATTCAATTATATGCCCCAACAGGAGAGTCCAGTGAAGATAGTGTGGAGGAATTTTATAATGACATAGAGTCTGCCTTAAAGAAATGTAAAAATTCAGAAATAAACATCATAATAGGAGACTTCAATGCAAGGTGATAGTTTGCCCACTCTACGAGTCTAAACATGCAGTTCACGCTACAACAACCGCGGACATATGTAAAAACATTCTACACGAAATTCACAGCTCAGTGTCACGCCACACATTCACTCAGTAGCAGGGCGACGGAACCATACACTACCAGTCCAACATGAGAAAAAAGGAAACTGCAAACCGTGGCCAGAAGCATAAACACTCCAGAGGCTTAATGGTTCGAATGCATATCCGCCATGTTGGGGACCGGAAGTGATAATTTTCTCCAACCAGTACATCTATGGGTTTGACCCAACCTCATTCAAAATTGGGTCCAGACAATCTTGAGAATTGTTTGGAAAGGAAAGGCAACAAGTGGACTGACCACCACAACTCTTTATGTCATGGCCTAAGACGTCATGCCACAATGGCAGTATCTGTAATGGGACAACCATTACCTGTATACCAACCATACACTAATCCAACACTCTACATTATCAACACATGTTCTACATTTCATTGAAAACAAAAACAATGGTAGAGTCAAGGTGTGCCCATTCAACTTTGTGTTTTACTGATATATAAGTAGAATGGGTGAAAATTTACAAGTGATTGCTTTATAGTGAGTAATGATTTAGAGTACTGACTGAGAAACATCTACATCATCAATGTGACATATCGTAACTTCATAGATTCCACAAAGGCCTTCAGCTGAGGCTGACATGGAGGCTCTTATGGCAAACATAAGGATAAATTTCACTTTTGTTACGATCACCATATAAAAATATCTGGCACTTTTGCTTTGACCACATGCAGCCTGACTATGGAAGTCATGGCAGTAAGTAAAGCAATAACATGGCTTGAGACACAGACATTCAATCGGGCTTGTGTCCTTAGTGACTCAATGGGTATGCTCAGGAGGATAGAGATGGAGAGGGTCCGAAGAAAGTGGCTGCTGTCTCTGGAGTGGACTCAGCTGGCAAAGATTAGTTTCATCTTTGTGCCAGGGCATGTGGGCATACAAGGGAATGAGCAGGCTGACAGGCTTGCAGGTAGAGCTACTGTGGAAGGTGGATGAGCCATGGACCAGGCAGACATTCTGAATGCTCTACGAGAAGTAAGTCGTTTACGAGAACCGAGCGATGACGGAATCTACAACCATGGTCAGGCTGCGAGAACAGCAAGTTAAAAGAGGTGTGGCCAAACAAGAACACTACGCAGGAAGCCAAAGAAGAGTAATAAACACAGAACTGGTGTCATGAGCCGCTACACGCTGCGGGATTTGCTGAGGAGAGGATCCGAGCACTTATGGACTGAATGCTTCGATGTGCAATGAGGATGATCTGTCAACTAACTAACTAACTAACCATATAAAAATTGAAAAGATGTATAAATTTACAAACAAGTGCAGTCCTTACAAATAGTGGTGACTATTTTTCAAAAGAACAGAAGTCCAACAACAATGTACCTGTTCCCAGTGCTTTGTAAAATATGTCTAGAAAACAGGAAGGAGCTTCTTAACAATTATAAAACATCTATACCTATTAGTTAATGGCCTGCAATTTGCTTGATGATATTGATCTTATAGCAAAATCAGAACTCCAAGACCACTCCTCAAGATTAGAGACAATTTCAAAATTTTATGAAATGAGAATTAGCAACAGCAAATAAAAAAAGCAACATCTAGGGTCCACGATATGTACTGACATAATTCAAGTAAACATATCGAAACAAAACAAGATGATCGCATCTGTCATGACAAAACTCAATCTTATATGGACAAACATCAACTTTCCTGTTAAGATGAAGCTATACAAGTCACTTGTGGTAACCATTCTCTTATATGACTGAGAGTTGGCCTCTCGCCGTAGAAACGGAACAGAGGATCTAGGCTTTTGAATACAAATGCTATATGGAAATTCTGTGCATATGGTATAAATAGCACAAAATAATCTTGCTGCTAGAGATAGAATAGATACAAATTAGAACCACTTAAGTCAGTGGCGAAACATTAAAAACCTGCCTGGTCATGACATCTCAGTGAATCATCCAAGGAACAGTTAAGGACAAACAGAAGAAGGAAAGCAGGGAAAATCTCAGACTGATAACATTAAAAAGTGGACAGGATGCAGTATTTTCACACTTGTGTGCATTGCTAACGTGGAGGACTTGTCGCTGATGCTTGCATCATAACAGACTTGACGATCTATGCCCGGGGTTCAAGGTGAAATTAATTACTCAGTTTCATCATCATCATGTGCCATGGCGGTAAGCGTGGGCTGTCACGTCTTGCCATCTCACTCGATCACCAGAGTCGTGGATCAACTCAGTGTTCTTGCCTCGACCATGCCACATGGTCAAGCCATCCAGGTATTTACTTCTCTGCCTTCCTCTTCCTCTTTTCCCTCAATCTTTCCAGTTGTCACCAAATTCTCCAATTTATTTCTTCTCATAACATGACAAAAAAATGTTGACTGTCTACGTCTAATTTCTCTAATCAGTTTACGATTTTCATTTGTTTCTTGTAGGACTTGGTCATTGGTTTTCTGTCTGTCCATGGTATTTTTTGCATTTTCCTCAGAAACCACATCTCCACAGCCATCAGATGTTTTTCAGCCTGTTTGCTCATTGTCCACGCTTCACATCTGTACAAAAGCACACGTTCTATGTAGCACCTCACCACTTTTTCTCGTAGTAAATGACATTTTTTTAATTGGTCAGAATGTTTTCTATCTTGCACGATATCTTTTATGATATCAGTAAAACATGCCTGCTAGATTATCTTTTTCCAGAAACAATGTCCAATAGGACTAATTATAAACCTTACATAAAGTACTGTTTTCCGCGTGAAATAAATATATGAATAAGAGGGATAGTGAGAAAAGTAATACATAATATATATTGTTTTCCCGCGGAAATGATTCAAAATCAAGCAAATGTACACATAATTTGCATGACATTTCCTCTAAACAAATTACATTTTTTGAAATAATCTCCATCAATTTATGCAGCCTTATGCCAACGTAAAGCACGTTCATGAATGCCTTGATCGTACCAGATTTTGTCCTGCTTGTGCAGCCATTTCTTCACTGCATGAATCATACCATCATAATCAAATGTGAACAAACAAATCCAACCTCAGAAATATTTGTTTCAGAAATATTTTATTGTGCTATAAAAGAATATCGTGTGTCTTTCTTTTCCAAATATTTAATATTTAACAATTTCCCACTGAAAGTCTAAAAGCCTTCAGAAGGGCTAACTTTTCAGGAATTTTTTGCTTCAGTGTAATCTTGTGTGTGTTAATTTTCACACCTAAAAACATGATAAAATTATGTACACAAATGAAAGCCATATACTCATTTTCCTATGTATATTGAATCCACAAGTTTATTTATGTGAGTCTTAGCACACATATTTGCAAAATAATCTAAATGTCACCCGTCTAAACAGCAAAAGAATGCAGCTGTCGTTTGAAAATATGCTGGAAGACCGCCTCAAGCCCAATGCTGCAGCTAAACAGGGTGCAGAAACAGATTGGAGAGCCCTAAAGGATATAATTTACAACACTGCTATGGAAATCCTGGGTCCAGTCCCCTGAAAGCATAAAGACTGGTTTGATGAAAATTCCAAAGACATAAATCAATTGCTGGCCAATAAACATCTTTTCCTCAAGGCATATTTGAATGACCCGAAGTCAACATAAAAAAAAGATGCCTTCAATAACATTCGGAGAGTAGTGCAGCAGAAACTTCAGCACATTCAGGACTCCTAGCTGAGCAAAAAAGCTGATGAAATTCAAGGCTTTGCTAACAGACATGATACGAAAACTTTCTATGACTGACTGAAAGCAGTCTATGGTCCTATATCACCAGGCACAGTTCCCCTTCTCAGCGCAGATCGAGTAACATTGGTCACTGATAAGAAATCCTTCAATGTTGGACAGAGCATTTCAGCAACATCTTAAATGCAACTTCCTTCTTTGATGATGAAACCATCAACTGCCTTCCTCAAGTTCCCACTAATGATACACTTGATGACCTGCCAACCATAGTGGAAGTAAACAAACCATCCAGCAACTCTCCAGCGGCAAGGCACCTGATCCAGACTCCATCCCGGCAGAGATATACAAGGCAGGTGGGCCGGTCCTAACAGAGCAGTTTCACCAAGTCTTTACAAACATATGGGTGAACGAGACCATGCCACAAAATTTCAAGGACGCGTCAATAGTCCTTTACAAACTTAAAGTAAACCGCCAATCCTGTGACAACCACTAAGGCATCTCCTTGCTCTCAATTGCAGGGAATGCCAGAATTCTCCTCAATCGCCTCACGGCCCATCTCGATCAAGGTCTTCTTCCTAAGAGTCAACTTGGCTTCAGAAAAGAACGAGGAGCTTTTGACATTATTTTCGCTGCAAAGAGAAATGTCAGGAACAGAACTCTGAAATGTTCTCCACTTTCATTGACCTTACCAAGGCTTTTGATATAGTCAGCAGAGAAGGACTGTGGAAGATTATGGCGAAATATGGCTGTCCATGAAAGTTTGTCCAAATAGTGCGGCTATTTCATGATGGTATGCAGGCAAGAGTACAGGAAAATGGTGAACTGTCTGAGTCCTTTTCCTGTCACCAATGGAGTGAAGCAAGGATGTGTCCTGGCACCAACACTGTTCAGCCTCATGTTTTCAGCTATGTTGATGAATGCCTTCGAGAACGACGACATTGGAATAGACATCAACTACCGCATGGATGGAAAGTTGTTCAATCTCAGAAGGCTGAAAGCTAAAACCAAAACTAACAGTGACACCGTCAGAGAACTCCTGTTTGCTGATGATTGTGCTCTATATGCCAACTCAGAGGCAGACATGCAACACAATGTTTCAGCTTTCTCATATGCCTGTGCCAACTTTGGGCTCAATATCAACTTGGAGAAGACTGTAGTTATGTACCAGCCAGCTCCAGGGAATAATCACACCGTGCCGAATATCAAAGTGAATGGTCATAGACTAAGTGTTGTGGACAAATTCACCTATCTTGGCAGCACTGTGTCACAAGCTGCCACAATTGATGACGAAGTGAATGCAAGAATCTCCAAGGCCAGTGCGGCCTTTGGCAGACTGTACAAGAATGTGTGGGACAGAAATGGAATAAGCCTGCAAACAAAGCTGAAAGTCTACAAAGCAGTTGTATTATCCACACTGCTATATGCTTGTGAAACCTGGACTGTTTATCAGTGACACGCTAGGAAATTAAACCACTTCCACACAGTCTGCCTTAGGAAGCTATTGAAGATTAAATGGCAAGACAAGATCCCAGACACTGAAGTCCTAGAAAGAGCGTCCATGCCCAGTATCCACACTCTACTAATGAAGAATCAGATTCGCTGGGCTGGTCACTTAACTCGCATGCCAGGTCACAGGCTCCCTAAACAAAAATTGTTTACGGTGAGCTGCGTTGCAGTAAACGCTCCCAAGGCGGCCAGAGGAAACGCTTTAAAGACACTCTGAAAATCTTACTGAAAGCTTTTAGAATTCATCATGACACCTGGGAGACTTCTGCCAAAAACTTAAATTTGTGGCATACATCATTACGCAAGGGTGCTGTCACTTGTGACTGCAAGAGCTGTGAAGAAAAGGCTGGACAGAAAAACCACTGCAGGAGATCATGGCTCTATACTTTCAACCCCACTGGATGAAATGAATGATCATCATCATTCTTGATGGACAAACAACAACATTTCTGTGAATATTATGTGTTCATACAGAGAATAAATGATTAATAAGTTGTGGCCTTCATTGATTCCTGGGTCTCCACTGAACACAATATGGGCAAGATGAATGTAACCATTGATAAATGACACTTCTTGACAAGGAAAATGTTACAACTAATTCCTGACACCTCAAATTAAGGGCAGTATAACCAACCATTGATTCTTGACACTCCATAATAAGAAAAATGTAACCACTGACTCATGACACTCTATCACAGGGATACTATAACCACTGACTTTTGATGTTCAAAGATAATGGAAATGTTACCACTGACCCATAACAAGGCAAATGTAGCCACTGATTCCTGACACATAATGACAAGCAGAAGGTATTCTGTTTCCAGACATATAATGACATGGGAAATGTAACTTCTTCATTTGCTAATTAAACGGTCACATACATCTTTATTATATAGTTGGTAGTTTTGTCTTATGATTCTCTCACCATACAGTTTTTTTTTCTTCTGTCACTGGTTTAAATAACCGGTATGTTACACAACTTTCATGGAACCAACCTGTTTTGAATCACATGCCCTGTTGTTTGAAATGATTAACTTAATGTAACCGCTGATTTCTGACACACAGTGACTAATGACATTTACTTGGTCATTCTTGACATACAATGATAAGAGAAATGTAACCAGTGTTTGCTGACACAAAGTGGCTAATGACATTTACTCAGTAATTCTTGACATACAATATGAAAAATGTAGCCAGCATTTCTTGACACACAGTGACTAATGACATTTACTCAGTAATTCTTGACATACAATGACAAGAGAAATGTAGCCAGTGTTTCCTGACACACAATGACTGATGACATTTACTCAGTAATTCTTGACATACAATGACAATAGAAATATAGCCAGTGTTTCCTGACACACAGTGACTAATGACATTTACTCAGTAATTCTTGACATACAATGACAAGAGAAGTGTAGCCAGTGTTTCCTGACACACAACAACAAGGGGAACATAACCACTGATGACACTGACAAATATGAGAAGGAGGAGGAAATCAATGACATGCAGTGACAAGCATAATGTAACCACTGATTCCTGACCAAATATTTAACAAAAATCAAAGAATGTATATTCGAAAATGCGAACAATTTTATAGATGGACTTTTAACTCAGTCTGTACTAAAAAAGTCTTGGAATCTGTTACCGGTAACTGGTGACTGCTTGCATGATGTGCTTTTCTTAGATTCTTTTTCCCAGACCGTGGTTACATTCAGCATTTTTATTATCATCACTGCCATAACTCCATATGTTCCAGGCCATGGTTACATTAACCCATACTATCGTCATAATTACTGTAACTCCTTCTGTCACAGACTGTTGCATTAACCCACTATCAACATCACTACTGTAACTTTTTCTGTTCCAGACCATGTCAGCCCATTCTATTATCACAATTACTTAACTCCTGTCCCAGACAGCTGTTACGTTAACTCACTCTATCATCATAATTATTGTAACTCCTGTTCCAGACTGTGGTTACGTTGAGCCATTCTATCATCATAATTACTGTCTCAGATCGTTGTTACATTAAGCCGCTCTATCATCATCACTACTCCTTCTGTTCCAGACATCTGTTACATTAAGCCACTCTATCATAATTACTGTCTTAGATCGTGGTTACATTAAGTCATTCTATTATCATCACTACTGTAACACATTCTGTCCCAAACAGCTGTTACATTAAGCCACACTGTCATAATTGATACTTTAACTCCTTTAGCATTATTTATTATTTTAACTCCTTTGAATAAAATTAACTAATAAAAAGTCATATGTAACAGAAAGAGATAATGCACAAAACCATTTACTGAAACAATAACTTCAAATAATATGATTTTACACTGAGAACACAACATACAGAACTATTACTTACCAGTCATACCCATTTTTATAGTTAAACAACACACATTTTAGTGGACTTGCTAACTCAATAATCAGACAATGCCATTAGAATCCAACAGTTTTATTTTGTGGTTTCAAGGGCTACTATTAACCTGTAGTATTGCGCAAGAAATCAGCTTGGTGTGCAGTCGAGTTCACCATCCTTACTTGCTTTCAATTTTTTCAGCTCTTGTTCAAAAGTTTTTTCCATGTCCAAAATCACTTGAGGTTTCTTGTACTGGAAAAGAAACAAGAAAACTATACATTGAGATAACATATTGCTATTACTCTCAAGTGTTATGTAGGATTCAGACTCCATGCCTGTGTAATGAATGCAGTTTCACAATCCTCATGAATTGGGCTCAAAGTTAGCCTCATGCATTATGGCAGCAGATCACTTTACTTTGATTTTCACAATGGTGTAAAGAAGTCTGGTAATAAACTACTTACTGAAGGTAAAATTGCCTAGAGCAGGGGTGGCCAACACGAGGCCCGCCGGGCGTCATGTTGCGGCCCGCGGAGGGGAAGTGACGATCTGGTCGAAGCTGTAGCACGCTTCCTTGTTTACTATAATGAACACACACAAAAATTAGGCGCGTGGCCCGGCAGAAAATATTATTTCTGAAATTTGGCCTGCCAGCTGAAAAGGTTGGCCACCCCTGGCCTAGAGAATAAATCACATCACAGACAGCAAATAAATGCTACAGCTGATTGTGAGGTCCTGTAAAGGATATGCTTGTTTACATCCTTATTCCTTTCTAATGTCAGAAAATCTAAACTGTTGGAGATCTCACACAATTGAAACCAGGCTGGAAGAGTATGATTCTTCTTGTTCATCCTTAAAATGACGGTTGCATTGTGCCTGTTTAAAACAAAGCTGCCATATTTGCAACTTTCAACTGACACATCCAATTTCAGCCCTGTATTTTTGGCACCAGGTTCGTCTTCCCTCTTTAATCCGTACTCTCACATCCTATTTCCAGGACCACCTCACAGTAATGAAGCTGGGTCTTGCAAGCAGTCCATCTAAGTAGCAATCTCTTTTACTACATCTTCAGTACCAAAACCAAGTACATCTAACACTGAACTGTAAATACAACCAAACAATTTCTACCAAGAAAATCAATGTATATTCATCAACTTCTCCATAAATAACAATTATGTCATTTGAAATTTTAGTTGTTTTTTTTTAGTCATTTAGGAATCAATGCATCAACTGCTTACTGTGCAACAAATTATGACAAAGTATAAGCCATGAGTTGTAAGATTATCTGGCACTCACAGATATTATCAGTGTGTTGTTTGCATGAGCCAGGTCTATTCTCTCCTCTTCTAAAGGTAATGCACATCTGTCCAGATCTGGGACTGAAAATTTCTTATAATACCTAGAAGCACAAAAATACTAAAATTATAATGGCAGATAAAAAAGTCTTACTAAACCATGATGGAAATATAAATGACACTGAACAATAACTACCAATTGTTTGTGTGTTTCTGAGATTAAACCAAGTACCAAGTTACCAGTATATGTTTTGGCCTGGTGAATAAGACAGCAACTGTTAAAACACCAGATGACACAAACATATATCTCTCTGGGCATTGGGTTGAAGTCTGCTGAAAATGAAATACATAAAACCTGTGGAGGAAACACCACCCCAGAATGATCCCAGTGATTCCATATATGATAACAAAGACAAGTCCCAACAGGACCACCCCAGAAATGATCCCAGTGGTTCCATACGTGATAACAAAGACAAGTCCCAACAGGACTACCCCAGAAATTATCCCAGTGGTTACATACGTGATAGCAAAGACAAGACCCAACAGGACCACCCCAGAAATGATCCCAGTGGTTCCATACGTGATAACAAAGACAAGTCCCAACAGGACCACCCCAGAAATTATCCCAGTGGTTACATACGTGATAGCAAAGACAAGACCCAACAGGATCACCCCAGAAATGATCCCAGTGGTTCCATACGTGATAACAAAGACAAGACCCAACAGGACCACCCCAGAAATGATCCCAGTGGTTCCATACGTGATAACAAAGACAAGTCCCAACAGGACCACCCCAGAAATTATCCCAGTGGTTACATACGTGATAGCAAAGACAAGACCCAACAGGACCACCCCAGAAATGATCCCAGTGGTTCCATACGTGATAACAAAAACAAGTCCCAACAGGACCACCGCAGAAATGATCCCAGTGGTTCCATACGTGATAACAAAGACAAGTCCCAACAGGAACCTGCTGTGGGTATGTGAAGTATTAGCACCATCACATTTTATATGTCTGAGTTGCCACGGAGCAGATGCCTAGATCACGCCATACAGAGGATAGAGGGAACTCTCAAAGGAAACAGTTCAGGAAAACCATGAGATACAACTTGACGATGAGAAACGTCACACCAACGCAACCTTAACAACAAAAACATACGTTGTGCGGCGATCAAGGTGAACGGTTGTGTATTGAAATTTCGGAACAGCTTGGTGTGGCTATTGGATGCTAAGAGGTTTAGCGGTGGACTACAAGTTGATCACAGCTGGAAGCAGAGATTAGAAACGCCATGGATCTGAGAATGACATAGACGAGAATTGGACGAACATAACAGCAAGGACGACCTGAATGAACGGAGGGAAAAGAGAAGTACTACTGAGCGACAAGGCAAATGTAAAACAGGTTGGTCACTTAATGTGAGTACATGCGTATAGTAGATGCCATCTCGGTAATAACGGGAACTCTAATTTGTACACCACAATAATGTGTCATGACTGTCAACTCCGGAATAAAACGGCGTTATTTTCCTTGAGCTATGATGTTTACTTCATATCATTTCCAAGTTCAGCAGTGAAGTTATAGACTATTATTGTTATGCCATTTTGATGAGCCAGTCCCTTCCTAAGTTCTAACATATCTACCTGGTCAAATACAGTTTACACGGACTTACGATGTGGCATGAGTGCATGGAGGAACAGGTGTTCAGTCCTTCCCTCCCACAGTGAATGATAAGAGCTGCATCAAACCCTAGTCAACCCTGCTCATGCCACTGTCAGCGTTAGGTCATCACCATTACACCAATGTGTCTGCTGATGGCATAATGCTGTGCTCAATTATGATCTCATTATATCCCAATAAGCCTCCCCACAGATGTGAAGTTCATGCTCGGACACCTGCTGGTTTCTGACCTTGGGCTCCCCATGGACATGGTACTTTGGTACCAGGTCAGGAGAAAAATCTCTACACAAACCTTTCAATAGACGTAAGCCCTTTTCAGGGATCAGACAAACTGAATACCAATGTATCGAATTTTACAGTTAAAACCCAGTCCTCCAGAGGATTCTACCGACCAACACATGTATATCGATAACATGTGATAATAATGCTCATAGCACAAATAATTCACAATGACACTTTGCCTGTCGCTTGTAACGAATTTTCTGGACTGTCTACCACAAGGGCCCAACTGTAGTCTGCAAGCAGTGCCACATTTAATTTCCCTTGGGACATTTTTGTCATTAGTCCTGAAGAAATAACCCCCATGCTCGTAACTAACATCACTTCACTTAACAGAGAAGAAGCCAAGATAAGAATGCAAACATATCAAAGACATTTTGCATAGCCTTTCATAGCCTTGCCAGTTTACGGTAATTGTCAGCCATGACGTTTCCCAAAAAGGTCTGTGCCACTTACTGGAAAGCAACCTCACATAACTTTCAAGGATATCATAAAAACGTTTATCTCAGAAGAGCTAACATATCTGTGGACAAACAAATACACCTTTGTTAATATGGGCCTCCCTAAGTCTTAGACATTTTCCCCCTTTCAGTCTATGGCCTGTACACAATTCTTCATTAGTCCATGCCTGACATGGCGAATAGTGAGGAAGATCTGTACAAGTGATTTGTCTAGGACGTCCTGTTTCCTCAGTTCAAGTTACAGTCATTGGGGCCAATCTTTTTTCTTGTACTGGAAGCCCAGCACAACTGTCTCATAGCCAAAGGAAAGAGCAAAATTAGTGTGACCTTGCTGTAGCCACATGAAGATGGCAAAGATCTTCAGGTCACCACAAATCTGCCATTTATAAGTGCCATAGTTGCTGGTGTGTAACAACTATTTCATGCTGTTGCATGCTTCTTTCATGTGGGCTACATACACAGGTGAAACAGATGGAGCAGCACAGCTTTTAAACTTGGGCGAATCAATGAATAGCCTACAATTGTTGCATTTGTAGTTAATATGTAGTGCAGCCACTATATTAACCCTACCAGACTGCTGTACCGATTTTTCGGTACTTTTCTAATCTGCCGCTATATCTCCGCACCTAATTTTCGTTATTTTGCATAGTACGTGAAAAAACATGCATCACAAACTAAAAATAAACAACCAATCGTGGTCAAAACCTCATAGTTAGCCATTACAAATGTCTGCCCCCATAGGTGTGAATTGACTCTGTGTGGTTTAACGTGAAAAAAAATCTGAAAATTCACAATGAAACAAGCGGTTGATGAACTAAGCACTTCAACAACAAAGCGAAGTAGGTCTAGGCTTTCCACAGTCCAACAGGTGATCGATACTTTGGTTGATTCAAACAGGATTGGCACACAAAGGTGGAATATTGGCGCTAGATGAAAGGTAGACCTATTTTCTACAATGTCTCCAAGTTACATCTTATTCTAAAGGTGGACTATTGGCGCTAGATGAAAGGTAGACCTATTTTCTACAATGTCTCCAAGTTACATCTTATTCTAACCACTTGTTTGCATGTAACTAACATTTTTCTATATCATGTTGGTTTTTTCTATTTAATGCTCAGGAGCCCAGGTATAGGGGACAGTTAGGTTCAAGGCCTCAGGTCTGGTAGGGTTAATGCAAGAAATGAGGTTATCTGACACTTTGAAATATGGAATCAGATGTTTTTGCTAAGCATGAAATGCAGACATATATACATTGTCTACTAGAAGATTTCATTGCTGCAATATAGATGGCATCAGCTCTGCTTATTTTTCACAATTCCAGATCTCCCAATTGGTCATTCAATTCACTCAGGGCATTTTATGAGACTATTCAAACTCTTCAATAAGCATAAAATTAGGCTTTCTTCATGTAGATGCTTTCACAGGTGACAAATGTCCACTGGCCTTACCTTCCTCAACATCATCAAGAGTATAAGATTCTGTTGGGTCCAAGCAGGATGCCTTTCCCCATGAGGCATTTGCTGCACAGCACTTGGATAGATCACAATTCACATTTTCCTCTTAGAAATACAGTGACACCTTGGTTTTTGTTGACTTCCTTTATCATCGATTTTGGTTTTCGTCGATTTTTTCCCGCGAAAAATGTTTCTCGGTTTTCATCAGTTGTCTCGGATTTCATCTGCATGCCCATGTGGTCCGAGTGCCAAAGACCAAGAAGGGAATTAACCCCGGATAGTGCCTCGATACCTAGGGTCCTTATGGAGGGGGAATTCCCCTTACAAACAATAATATCTGCACCTCTCTCTCCCCTCCTTGCCTTCTTCCATGTGCCAAGAAGAGTCTTCAGAAAGGTAAATGCCACGTTAAATGTTCACTTACTCTTTACATTAGTCTTTTATATTGATTTTATTTTAATCTCTTATTGTTTTTAGTATTAAACACTATTTATTCTCTATAAAATGTGTTTTGGTATGTACTTTGTCTAGAACAAATTAATTTGATTTACACTGGTTCATATGTAAATAATTTGACGATTTCAGATGTCCACAAATGTTTTCGGACAGATTATTGATGAAAACCGAGGTATCACTGTACCATGTCCAATTGGAAGGAGCCATGCAATGGTAACAATAATTAAAATGATTTGCTGGTTTCCATGACATCAACAGACCAACTGGCACTCGGTCAGTCATGTGGTCAGTATCACATTGAGTGCCTTTACTTCCCAAGGCATTCCCGGTACCTATGTTAGGCTGAGTCGACCTGGAAGCCCAGGTCAATTTGTAAAATCGGTACCAATGCTGCCAAGAACCCATGGCCACCAGGCGAGCCTCTATGCTACTGTGTCCCCCACACATAGAAAGCAGATTACTATAGTGCACTCACAAATGTTTGCCCTTATTCACATTTAATGTTTTTTTAAAGTATATGTTGCATCGTTAAGAAATTTTTCCTTCCGTTTTATATTTATTCCCACCCAAGGAATATGTCTTTGATAGGTCCAAAGGCAACTGAAAGCATGGAAAGTAGCAAAATTTATGTGATGTTTTGGCGAAAATGTATTGAATTCACGCTAACAAACTTGTTGTACAGTAATGCATGCCAATTTGGGTAACGACCTCTGAACACTTCCATTACACTATGTGACGTGCTTCTCATAAGGAAACTTCCATGCACCACAGAGAATATGCATTACTGAACAATGATGTTTCCATGTGAAGATGTAATACATTTCATAATATGCACTTCACCTGCGATCCATAAATTACATACTGCATTAAACAAACACTGAGATCTGCTGTACAATCTCTAGAACAGTGGTTCTCAACCTTTTTTGGCCCGTGCCCCCCTTCACCATATTTTCAGAACGTCATTCCCCCCCCCTTCATATTTCCTATCTAAAAATCCCCCACCCCTACACAGTATTCGTAAAAATGGAAAGTAAATTTAATAGCATATACTAAAACAAGTCTAGACATCCACATAAAACATGATTTATGGGTCTACTTACTTTATAAAATGAATTTTAGAAGAATGAGAAGTACATAACTGTAAAGTATGAAGGGAAAAACAATATCAAGTAATCGGTTCTTGTATTAACGCGATCTTGAAATGGTCTTCATTCACCCCCTGGAAACCCCAAAATTCCCCACCGGTTGAGAACCACTGCTCTAGAACAAGCATCTTTTATTGGGTGTATATAGTGATAACGTGTTCACATGCACCCACTGTGAATGGACATTTACAGCGCAAATTGGCCTTATCAGTCACATTCGCTACCGCCATAAGTAAAAGTTATTATGCCTTTTTAAAGCACAAACTATCGTCTGTCAAGACGGCAAGGTGCCAATGAAAATATAATGATAAGGTTATATGCTAAATCTCATCATTTTCCCTCAGTTGGTTACTGAGTAATGGATTTTTACACGGAAAAAACATTTGTGAACACACTTTAACTGCATGTTTCTGCAATTTACTGAATGTGGCATTTGCACTTGTAAAATAAACTGTTACCTACTTTTTGTTTACTGTTGACAAATTAAGCTGTCTGTCGTCAGATACTCTTATCTTGTAATTATTAACAGATAGGGAAGATTGCGAATCCTCCACTGAAAGTGAGTCCTTGAATCTTTTCGTAGAAATACAGGCTGAAATTAGGTTATTATGTTTAGTTACACTTGAGGAATTTTGAAGGTCCAATATTAGATTATCCATAATAAATAAGCCGGCTTCGTGGCTTAGAGGTTATGACTTTTCTCCGTAATCTCATATACTCTCGTCGGTAACGTGATGATGGTGAGAATCAGCAGTGGTTCGAATCGCATCGGTAACTTATGGGGTATGTGAGCCGGCCGCTCAGAAAGCAATGGCAAACTACTGAGCGTAATCTTGCCAAGAAATTAACATACAGCTGAAAGATGCTGGTTTTGACAGGGATGTCCTGTAAAGGATATGAAAAAGAAAAAAAAATAATAATAATAAATAAGCCTAGAGAAGAGGACTTTTGAGAGGCATGATCACCCATGTCATTTGATAAGGTACTTTATGAAGTTGATGATCATATAACATAGTCATGGCACAGTGCTAGATGTAAAACAGTAAAAGACAAGAACCATTTTACATATCTTGAAGTGTAATGGGTATATGGTGCTAGCCCCAGATTTGTCAACACCAATCAGCACTCAATGGGTCATGTGACCAGTGTCACGCCGGCTGTCTTTACTTCCTAGGACATTTCCTGATACCCATTTTAGGCTGGGACGACCATGGAACCAAGGTCAATATAAAACAACCACCGCAATCAGGATTTGAACATAATTCCACTAGGTCTCAGCAGGCAAACACACCACTGCCATTCTGTCAACATGAAATATCAGTTCTCAAATGTCAGTGTGCAGAATATCATCAAACAATATGTGGGGTCTCTACTAACTACTGTACCCCTATAACTTCCTATGAACACACTTTATTTTCAAAGGGTTAAGAATTGGGCATGCAGGCCTGTCTGACATTCTGCCCTTCTTATCTCCCTGCTCTCATACATTATTTCATTCATATATCACTTATGAAGCTAATCGTAGACAACAGTGACAACCACATAAACAATTTGCATTATAAACACAATGATAATGTGCAATATTCAATAATACATGACTCACTAAACCTAATTTTTTACATCTTATCATATCTTGTTCCTCTTTTACCTTGCGGTGTCGAGGTGAAGTATAAACAGTGGGAGAGTGCCCATATTCTTGACATGACAATTATAATTAGCTAAGGTAGATGTAGCCGGTCTCTCTGGCCGAGGGGTTACAACACTTTCTCTCTGTAATCCCGTTTATCACGCAGAGTCTCGTAGCAGGCGAGAACTGGGAGCGGTTCTACCCCCGCTGGTGACTTGCAGGATAACTGAGCCGGCCGCTCAGAAAGCAATGGCAAACTACTGAGCGTAATCTTGCCAAGAAATCAACATACAGCTGAAAGATGCTCTTGTTGACAGCGATGTCCTGTAGATGATATGCGAATTTTTAAAAAAAAGGTAGATGTAAAGTACCACAGTTAGAAGAATGTTTATTATACTAGCTGTCCTTTGAGATTATTATTATTTATTTAAGGGGGCATAGTGTCTGTATTCAGATAGTGTTAAAATAGCTTGTGATTGTTATATAGGGAATGGTAGTGTCTTATTTGTTGTGAAAGATTGTTCCACAGCTGAGCTGTGGAGTATGCGAAGCATGTTTTGTATAAGTCTATACTGGCTTAAGAACATGAAGTACAGTGGTTCTCAACCTTTTTTGGCCCATGTACCCCTTGACCATATGTTCAGAATGTAATCCCCCCCTCCCCCC